>PVJN01009040.1:0-62379 GCA_004026805.1 Lasiurus borealis | reverse complement strand
AGGATGAAGACTCTGAGCGCCAGCTAAGGATGAAGACTGAGCGCCAGCTAAGGATGAAGCCCTCTGAGCACCAGCTAAGGATGAAGACTGAGCACCAGCTAAGGATGAAGACCCTGAGCACCAGCTAAGGATGAAGACTGAGCACCAGCTAAGGATGAAGACTCTGAGCGCCAGCTAAGGATGAAGACTCTGAGCACCAGCTAAGGATGAAGACTCTGAGCACCAGCCAAGCACCAGCGTGTGGCATGAGCAGTGCGGAACGCACTGTTTTGGAGCCCCAGGAGGACAGCACGGTTTGCACGGGGGCCGGGCTGGGCTGTGGCGGTGGAACCAGCGTTGTCCAGCTCGGGCACAAGACGGCAAGGGTCTGAGCCACCTGGTCACCGGTGAGGCAGAGGAAGCACGGGCGCTTGCTCACTCCCCTCATTTCCCGAACGTGTGTCCCCCCGTGCCCTGTGCTGTGCCAAGCTGTGGAGCACAAAGTCTGTCCTCATGGTTCTGGAAAAGGGAGACAGACACAGCAAAGATGGCGCTCAGCGTGGCCGGCTGGCTGGGAGGCTCCGCTCCCAGGACTTTATTTACACAAGCTGAACTACAACAGAATGCCAAAACATAAACAGAAAAACCAACCTCCCAAAATATCACCTCCGAGGATCCTGGGAGATGCTGATCTTGGCTGACAGTTGAGTCATGGAAAAGTAGAGAAGAGAATATGCCTGTGCTGACTGAACGGCACCGAGTGATGGATACAAAAGAGAGAGAGGTCTTTTTAGCACAGAAATGCTTCCAGATTTCATCTTTGGACAGAAGGGAGGTATACTCACGCATTTGCCACCTGCCCACAGATAGGTATTCGGACACTTCCAGAAAATTCAGCACCTTTCCTCGATATTTTTTTTTCCCTTCTCTTAATTTAATTTTGATTTGACTTCCTCTTGTCACTGCTTGCTTACAAATCACGGCCTCTATGTCTGGAGTCAATTAGGGCTATAAAGCACCCCACCACGCCTTCATCTGGGGACCCATTTATATATATTTTCTTATTTCAAGAGGTAGAACTAAAAGCCTGTAACTCCAAAAGTTTCCAATCAACCATCACATTCTATTCTTTGGAAAAGTATGCTTCTCCCCGCAGTTATGAAGAAGACATCAAACTATATATTTTGCAAGAATATTTCCTTTCCACCTATATAAAGATGAACTGTGCTCGGGGAATTGGTTTGCAAAAAGTGGGCTGAGTGTGTGTAATACATGCTTAATAGCAATAACATTAAAAAAAATCTTTCTACCATTTAAAATTAAATGTAATTTCCTTATTACTTTAATGGAATCCCTTGGAGTTGAAGTATTTAACTAGTCCCTTCACATCAAGTATTCATTATCTGATTCCCTCTTAATATTCGGTATATTAGGTATGTAAACTGCCCACTGACAGAAGAAAAACACACATTTCCCCTGACACAGAAACAGGCGAGAGACAAGGCAGCTCGATTCAGAATCTGATAATGGGTTACAGACTCCATTCCAGTTCAGATTTAGAGTCAAAAATGCCGCAAGAGCCATTTACCACCTCTCACCTTTCAGGGCCTATTTGGAAGAAAAGCGTAAGCTGCCACATCGCTAAGAGGAAATCTGGTTGAGCCTCCAATTATTGACTGTTGCCTGCTGGAATGCTGAGCTAGAAAGGGAGAGAAGGAGAAATATATCTCCTCCAAAACCACCTAAATAAAGAGGCAGGGATGCATGGTCCCAAGTCCACCTAAATCGAGAGGCAGAGACGCAAGTCCCAAGTCCTGTGGCCCTGTCCCTCAGGGTTGGGGCTGCAAGGCGATCCCGTCCACTGCTGGCTGGGACCAACCTATTGGTTAAACCCACAGTAGCCTGAGGATGCTTCACACACACAGGGGAACACTGGGGGGCAGCCACCTAACCGGAGCCACAGTCTGTGGATGCAAAGCCTCTACCCAGTTCCCAAGCCAACACCTCTTCCCACCCTTCCGGCTGGAGCCTGCCACTGGCTAACCCGGTCGGAAGTCGGGCAGCTGGTTAACGTACCCCGAGAGAGGAGTTTACTCAATGAGAGCAGAGACCGGTGGAGGGGGAGCAGCAAGGGCCCCGGGTGAGACAGGGCACACCCGCTACCTGCCTCTACTCCTCCCAGCGACACGGAGCCTCGTCACGCTCCTGGCCCGCTGCTCCCCTGTGTCCACACGGAACTCGGTGAGGCCAGCTAAATGCCACCTCTCCCAGGAAGTCTCCTCTCAGCCTCACTCGACTAGCCTCTCTGTCTTCCGAATTCTTAAAGTTCCTCTGGTGAATTCTCTAATTGCATATAAGTATGTCTTATACTTAGGAGTTTACTTACCATGACCTGACATACACATTTTATGTATGTTCCCTTATTTACTGTAAATTTCCCATTAGCAGCACATAAGCTTCATGAAAGCAGAGATTTTCTCTTATTTTTGCTCTATCTCCAGTGGCAAAGACTGCAGTCTACAGCAGGTGCTCAATGAATGTTGAATGAATGAACGAACGAATGTCCTTTCCAGATTGTAAGTCTATTAACGGCCAGGTGAAAGTCATACTCACCTTTCTATCCCAAACAGCCATCTAGGTTTCTTCTTTACTCAGAGGCACTCAACAAATATCAGCTGACAATGTAGTGGCCCTTTAACGAGAATCTATGTTGTGCAAGACAAATGCTAGCTTTACACACAGGACGGCGTTCCATCCCCACCACACCTCTCAAGGTAGTGTGGCAGACGGTGCCTTCAAAAGTAACCCCAAAAGTTTCCACTCCGCCATCCCATTCCCTCAGCTTCCAGGAGAACGGCCTGCTGATGGCCCACAGCGGGAGGAAGCTGCCTCGCTGCCCCCCACCCGTCCCCCACCCCGATGGCCCTGCCCTGGGGAAACCCACATCCAACTCGCCCTGCCTCCCTGGACCAATCTGAAAAGTCATCTCAGCCCAAGTTCCCCGTAGGGTCATTGTTGGATGAATAAATAAACAAAAAACAAAACAGCGCGCCAAAGACGAAAAAGAATGACACTTCCTACACTTCGGTGTGTGGCTGTATGTTGGGCCTTCTTCCTTAGCATAACTTGACTAATTAAAACCACAACTTTTCCCCCAAAAGCGTACCTCAACACCACATTAACCATTAAAATGCATGACCTATTAAAATACAGAAAAACACATAAATCTGTAGAGGATGATTTTTTTTTTAAAGTTTGGTTGGTGGCAACTGTATCCCCCTAGTCAGGCATTTTCAAAGGTCTATGACCGATGGTTCACAGCATGCTCCCAAAGACAGCAGACGCCCTGACGACACGCGAGGAGGAACCGGCCAGAACCGGCCAGAGACCCAACCTGTGGAGCTGCGAATGACGTGCAGGCCAGAGTCCGGGGAGCCTGGAGGCGTGGGCAACCCGAGGGACACGCACGCTGCCATCACTTCATCCCGGGCCGTCGCTGAACTTCGGAACTTGGTGTCCTCAGCAGCAAAGGGACCCAACCTGCCAGGATGGTCCGCTCAGTTACAAAGCTCTCAGCCAGGGGCAGGTCGAGGAGGTGTTCAGCAAGTGGTAGCTATTATTAGCACTTATTACTTTTTAGAGTGACAGCCAGAAAGCTAAGACATCGATGTAACATTTGTAGATGATTTTCGTGGATAAGGTAAGAAAACTTGAACTGAAAAGCCAGCTGAGTTACAGGAAAATCACCCCCTTTACAGGTTTCACCACAGTCTTCCTTTAAGGACGGACCCCCTCCACTGTGCAGTTAATATTTAATTAGATACCGCTTAATCATGAATTTTCTAATCAAAAGATATTCATTTTCTACTGCAGCTCAATAAAAACTTGTCTTTCTAGAGTTTTGTTCTATTCTGCTTTTCATTTCAAAAGTAATGCAGCCAAATAAACTGGTGACACAGAACAATATACTGCATATTGATGTGGAAAATGTCCATATTACACTGTAAGTAAAAAAGGCAAGAAAAGAGGGGCTACATTATAGCATCATAGGAAAAAATGCTGTTTTTATTTAATAGGAAAAATGTCTGGGAAGATATACATCAAAATTATAGCAGTGGCTATTTCTGCTCAATAATATTTTATGTGAACTTTATTTTCTTTTTTCTGTTTAATGAGCTCTTCCTACTTTTTTTGAAAAAATGTTTTTATTGATTTTTAGAAAGAGAGAAAGGGAGAGAAGGATAGATAGATATGTTGATGAGAGAGAAACATCACTGACTGGCTGCCTCCTGCACACCCCCTACTGTGGATCAAGCCCGCCACCCAGGCATATACCCTGACAGAGAATTGAACCCGTGACCTCTTGGTTCATGGGTGGGCAGACTCTCAGCTGAGCTGAGCTCTTAGGATTTTTATAATCAGAATTTAAAATTAGTTAACCTCAAACACATGCCCCACTGATAAAAGTCCATTATAAGAATACTAGAGGCCCAATGCACGAATTTGTGCATTGGTGGAGTCCCTCAGCCTGGCCTGCAGGGATCGGGGTGAAACTGGCTCTTCAACATTCCCCAAGGAGTCCCGGATTGCAAGAGGGTGTAGGCCAGGCCGAGGGACCCCACCAGTGCATGATGGGGCTGCAGAGGAGCCGTGGTAGGGCTCCAGGGTGTGTCCAGCCTATCTTGCCCAGTCCTGATGGGTTGGACCCCAGCATCAAGCTAATCTACTGGTCGGAGCATCTGCCCCCTGGTGGTCAGTGTGTGTCATAGCAACTGGTCGAACGGTCGAACAAGTGGTTGGAGACTTACAATATTAGGCTTTTATTATATAGGACACCAGGGGCCAAGTGCACGAATTCATGCACCTTGAAAGGAACTGTGTGCTGCAAGCCTGCACTGGGCACAAGGGTGGGTCTCAACCCATCCTCCGCGCCCCTGCCCAGCCCTTCCCACTGCAGCCCCCAGTTCCCTCTCTGCCTGCAGCCCTGCTCCCCCCACTTCTGTTCCCACAGGCTGATGGTTCCAGCCCCATTCACATCCGCTGATGGCACGGAGCAATTGGGGCTGGTGGAGTCAGTGGGTGCAAGTGGCAGCTGCTGCCCCAATCACCCCTCAGGAGCAGGGGAAGGTGGAGAAGCCCCCAGGGGCGATCTGAGCTGACAGCACCGAGTGATTGGGACTGGGCCAGCTGCAGGTGCAAGCAGGGCCAGCACCACCAGCAGGGGGTGCCAATCGCCCCTCAGGAGCAGGGCGAGGTAGAGAAGCCTTGGGGGGCAATCGGGGCTGGAAGCCACTGCCCGCACCTGCTGATGGTGCCGAGCGATCGGGGCCGGTGCTGGGCACAAGCAGCAGATGTGAGTGCTAGGCAGAGGGCAGCACACAGGAGCAAAGAATTTTCAGTAACCACCAGAGGCTTGCCCCGATGACAGCAACCAGTGCCCCACCTTCGTCTGGCGCCCCCGCTTAAATGCTCCACCATCCCATTGTGCCTGATGCCTACCATGTTCTGCACTCTGCCCCCTGGAGGTCAGCGCACATCATAGCAATTGGGTGCTCCACTGTTCGGTCTATTTGCATATTAGGATTTTATATATATAGATAATCATTATTAAATCAAATAATTTGTAGAAACATACCAAATGAGAACTCTACAAAGCAAACAAACTCATTTTTTTCATCTAGGTGAAAAATTCTGAGCACATAGGAACTTGGGGTGGGGAAGGAAGGCAGAATAGCACAAGGCCAGGACTAGACACTTGTCATTGCAAAAAGCATCTCTCTATATAAAAGCCTATGTGACCAAATGACCACAACAACCGGTCCCTATGATGTGCACTGACCACCAGGGGGCAGACGCTCAACACAGGAGCTGCCCCTGGTAGTCAGTGTGCTCCCACAGGGGTAGCACTGCTCAGCTGACTGATCCCGTCCTGGCAGCCCACCAGCCCGGCAGCAGCCACTCCCTCCCCAGTAGTCCTGCAGGTCCAATCTCCAGAGAACGGGCCAGGCCTCAAGGGACCAGCACCGCCAGCATGATGCTGAGAGCACTACCGGCCTCCTGAAAGTCAGCCTGGGTACTGTGGCCGCTTCCCCTCCCAGACGCTCCACAGAAAAGAAATGATATGAAAGAGGCCGCCAGGGGCTCCTGACAACCAGCATGAACACCAGTGGGTTGGATCCAGATCCCGGGCCAGCAAGGTTCCCCACCACCCCCGCCCTCCTGGAGGGCCAACTGCATCTGGCCCCACATCTGACCCCACCCATGCACGAATTCATGCGCCAGGCCTCTAGTTTAAATATATATCTGGCTCCCTGGTCCTGGGTCGCTCACTTGGTTGGAGCATCGTCCCATACTCCAAAAGGTTGCCAGTTCAATTCCTGGTCAGGTGTGTATAGGAAGCAACTGGTTGATGTTTCTCTCTCTCCGTCCCTCCTTCCTCCTGCTCTCTCTCCCTCCATCCCTCCCGCCCTCCCTCTAAGAATCAATAAAAACATATCCTTGGGGGATATGTTGAAAGGTCCTTAAGGATTATGGAGCCAAAGACTCTCATTACACAAACAAGACGAACAAATGAACCAAAAACAACCTTTTGTTTTTGGTTCATTTGTTCGTCTTGTTTGTGTAATGAGAACACAGTTCCTCGATGGCAAACTCTAAAAGCATTTATAATGCAAACTTAGGCTTTTTAATTACTTTCTGCCTCTGAGTCAGGATACGCTGCTGTCACTTCTGCTTAGACCAGACGGCAAATGTTCGTTCAGCGGGGTTTGCGCGTCATCGGTCTACAGGTGAACGGGGATCGGAACAGTAACGTGCGTCCGGCCCACGGCTCCAGGAGGACGTCCTGACAAGCAGGAGCTGGCGCACCCCAGGAGTTAGACTGGAGACCCCGAAGGTTGGGGAGAAAAACGTGCTATTGGGTTTAGAATTACCCCTGTGCCGCAGCCTTTCATATCTGCGTGACATGCGTCCAGTCAACACGTCTGACTTTCCCTCTTCTGTTCACTCGCTCCCTATTAGAGGGTCCCCAGGGGCCTCTTTCTAAGCCAACTTGCAGCCTAATATGTCTTAAACACATTAGGTTTTTCATAATACATGCCGTAATTAACCGCCGCGGACTGCTGACACTTCACCCAGCAGAGGGAGTCCACATGCGTTTCCACGTAAGAAGAAACCTCAAACACCAAGTGTGTGTGAGTTCTAGAACAGTATTCACAATGTCATCCATACTGTAAGATCGCACGTTACCTTCCCAACCCCCCAAAAGAGAAAAATGAAATGAGATCAGGTATGGAAAGTCCTAACAGATTTCCTCAAAAATAAACTGCTTTTGCAAAATGTGTATCCTCCTCTCAGCCATGGGGCTCAGAGTAAAGAATAAACTTGTCTTCTGACTTTAACGCAGCTGGTGTGAGCTCAGTGGACAGCTGTCCTGACAGATGACCCTACCCTCAGCGTGTGGACAGATCTGGTTCTCCAGCTCGCGAGGCAGAGCCAAACCCCGGGCCGGGAGATTTACAGCGTCACCCCAAGGGCGAGACACGATGAGCTGTTGGTGACTGCCAACTAGGAACCGAGGAAAGTGGGAAGTCTCTGGCCATGAAGGAGAAAGGACCGACCCCCGGAGACCATGCTGCTACGACATGGGATGCGACCGCCACCAGGATGCATGTCCTGAAGGAGGAAGGCAGCGCCGTGAGAAGACAGAGGCAGAAGGGCCTAGCGAGCCTCTGCCCCCAGCTGCCGTCGGGGCGGCTCCCAGGTCTGCATTTTTCACCGGGTGGAGGGAGACAGCCAACGCCGGCTGCGCTTGTGAGGCAGACCCCGGCTCCCCCCACAGCTCAGCCACTGGCCGCACTGCAGGCAGGGCTCACTGTTAGTATCATGAAAAGTCTCCAGCCCCGAGTTCTGCTCACAGAATACACTCGGTTATTACATAAGAACACAGCCTCGTGCAGCTCAGAGAGCCGTGGAGAATGTTAACACGATGGTTTTTAAGCTCTGGGTCCCTGAGCCCTTCGGTCAGTTCCCCAGGGGCTCAGGAAGGGAGGAGGGGGTAGAGAGCAGGCTGCCTCACTCTCCCCACAGCCTAACCTAGCCTTAACCAACGCTGCTCCTTATTTCATCTGCAACAAGGTTTCTGCATTAAGTAGAACAAACAGGCACGATTCAGTATGCTGTTCTGTGCGCGGCCTGCCTCCTAAAACGGGGTGTCCTGGTCTATTCCTGTCCTGGTGGCCCTGTCACCTGTCATTCTGGCTCCTCACTGATCGCTGGCACCTGCTGCCTAACTCGGCTTTTCCAAACGCCGCTCCCCTGACTGAAATCCTGTGTAAGTAGAACTATATTTGATCCTTGAGTAAAGCCTATCTCCAGCTCCCCTGGTGGTCCCAGCCCCGCCTTTAGGTCCCAAATTTGGCACAGAGGTCCGTCCACAGAACGTCTCAGCGGCAAACTGAGCAGGACCTGTGGCATCAGGCTGAGAGTGGCGGCTGTCACCTATACCTAAGTTGTTATACTATGGATGTGTCTGTTTCTACATCAGACTGAGGCAGGAACACATCTTCATAATAGAATACATTTATTTTACTTAGTAAAATAAAAGCTACTTTTTATCTGTTTACTCCAGGTACTATGTACTATTAAGGGATGTTAGGATCACTCATTCCTAGAACTGAAAGGAGCCCTGGACAGACATCACCAGCTGCAAAACTGAAAGCAAAGTGACCTGGTGGATTAACACGCCTTCATTCGTTCAAGAAATATTTATTGAGTGCCGCTGTCCTTAGGACGTATGGATTCAGTGCTAAAAAGCACAAAGTCTTTGTTTTCAGGAAGCATATATTCTATGGATAAATTATAAATAAACGGGTACCCCATGTGTTAGATAATGAAAAGAATAAAGCAGAAAAACATACAGAAAAAGGAAGCTGCTTTATGCGGGGCAGTTGAAGAAGGTAACAGGCAACATTTGAGCAGAAACCTGAAATCAAGCCACGTTGAATTGGGGAGAAGAATGTTCATGCAGAGGGAACAAATGCAAAGGCCTGAGGCAGAAACGTGCCCGGTGGTGTGAGAGAGGCAAAGAGGCGAGGGGGTGGGAGCAGAGTAAAAAAAGAGAGAGAAGAGGTGAGGTTGGAGAAGTAGGGAACAGATCATCTGGCTTCGAATCACTCTGGATTTCAGCCAAGAATTCACAACAACCAATTCCCAAGAAAATAAAAAGTAAACCACACGCAGCTTTCATGAAAGCAATGCATAACAGAGAGAAGCTTACCAGCAAGCCCTCTCTGAAAATAGAACCAACAACAACTCAGGGCCACTGTCACCTCATGTGTAACCAAAACGTCTTTATCAGGACTCACTGCTACATAAGCTCAGCCTTACCAACGTGGATCCCGAGGCCCCTAGAGATTGCGTGGCTGCCCTCTCCGTCTTACCAATGTGGAACCGAGGCCCCGAGGGATTACGTGGTTTCTGCCCACCGAGAGGCTGGCCTTGAGCTACAACACGGGGCCAGGAACAGGAATGGCTGCCGGGGGCACACCGCTGGGAGGGTCCTGAGCTGTAGAGCTCCCCTGGACGTCGGCAGGCCCCCATGGCCATGGGGAGGAGGAGGGGAACAGCTGCGTCCTGGCCACACGCCTGCCATCGCTGACCAAGTGTTTCACCCCGACAGAGAAATGCTGCCGTCACCACTATGGCGGCTCTGAGTACCCGCACCGGATTGTCACTGATGCCTTCATGAACCTTCTATGTTCCCCTTGGCGAGCAAGGAAGGAGAGTACAAGAAAGCGAAGTGGTTTAGGGAAGATAGCTTGACACCAGTGATGGAAACAGTCTAAACGGCCGCATGGAGTTGAGGTACGGAATGAAGGGAACAATAAGAATCGGTATGGTTCTTTAGGACACAAGTGGTCTCATAGAGCCTAAAGATTTGATTACCAGTTAAAGTATCATCACGCCCCTTTTGTAGAAAGGGAAAGTGAGGCTCAGGTGACAGACTTGTCCAAGTCACCCACTTCCAAGTGGCAGGACCCAGTTTCAAACACAAGTCTTCCAATCCAAGTCCTAGTCCTCTCTCCACTCCCAGGGTCCCCAGTGGTCCCAGAAAGTTAAGCTAATCAGGCTCATCATTGTTTGCAGCTGCTCAGATATAAGTTTCTTCCTCATAAAGCAAAATTAGAAATATCATTACCAATTTGTGTGTAATTTAATGAGTAGACATGCACTGAGTATATATAAAGCGAGCATAAAGTCACCTAACTCACACCTTCGTGTGGGTCTGGACTGCTGTGAAAAGGAAGGAGTGCAGGGAAAGTTAGGGGGGCCTCGAAAGACAGAGGTCTGGGGGTGCACAAAAGTGTGTGCGAAAATGCGCACACAGAGCCCTGACTGCTGATTGTGCCACTGGCTTTCTCTAGCGGGAGGAAAACAGAACCTCCCAACAGCACCGAAATCTAGATCCAACTGCAACAAACCTCAGTTTCAGGCAAGACCTTGGGGACCATACTCATACGGGTCCCTAGAGCTCACAGAAACTCAGGGGAGCCGGAAAGGCAGAGGTCTGGAGGTGCCCTTCTTCACCCTGTCCGCCCGGGAACCATCTATTCCTCTTCCAAGGCCTGTTTCAGGAGTCACAGCCGTTTCAGGTGCAACTGAACACATTTCCTCTGTGCCCTACACACCTACGAGGCTTGATGGCACTTGGGGGAACAAACATATTAACCGAACATCAGTCCTTCTAAATTGTCCTATCAGTAAACGTCTGGGCAACCCCCGCCCCTGCCAATGCTTGAATATCCCCTGCAAACGCCACTCATTAGTTCATGCATACATACACTCATTAAAAAAAAAAAAAAAATGAGTGTCTGCAAAGTACCAGGTCAACACAAGCGGATTTACCAGGAAACCAGTGAAACGTAACCTCCACTTACACCTCCCAAAGCCCTGAACCGTCTTCTGGAATTGTGCATGTTTAGTCCTTCCAGAGTCCAGACAGAGCTGTGTATGTGGGGGCTGCACAAAAGCAACACCCCCACCCCCTGGTGCCCAGGAGACCAGGGTGACCGAGGCCAACACCCCTTCCAGAGTGTCCTCTCCCCCTGCAGTTTCGTGGGGGGGGAGGGGAGACCGACCACCATCTGCTCATTTTTATCTTCACTCCACACTAACCATCCACTAAGCAACGCCGGCCCCTCGGGGCCCTGGGATCCGGAGGCCAGGCCCTCGCTGTCCCTGCCCTGCGTGGGACGGTCCCTGCTCTCTCCTGGACCAAAGCCTGCCGCGTCCAGGTAACAGAAAGCAGCAGGGATGGCTGCAGTGTGGAGCATTTGTGACAGACGACCCTCCACCAGCCTCCAGACCAGCGGTTCTCAACCTGTGGGCTGCGACCCTTTTGGGAGAGTCAAACGACCCTTTCTTTCACAGGGGTCGCCGGAGACCAGCGGAAAACACCTATTTCCCATGGTCTTGGGAACCAACACACCGCTTCTTGGTGTCGCAAAGTGTAGCCATGTCGTTTACTGTTGTCCAAGGAAGACTGTTGCCCATGCGACACCACGATTCAAGACAAAATTTCATTTATCTGTGATTAGAAATAAATATCTCACAATATACAATTACATATTGCTTTTGTGATTAATCCCTGTGCTTTCATGATGTTGAATTTGTAACAACGAAAATGCATCCTGCCTATCAGATATTGACATGACAGTTCATCACAGCAGCAAGATGACAGCGATGAAGTAGCCACGGGAATCATTGTATGGTTGGGGGTCACCACCCCATGAGGAGCTGTCTTAAAGGGCCGCGGCCTTAGGAAGGTGGAGAACCGCTGCCCCAGCCCAACGGATCCCTAGAGGAGCCCTAATGGACTGCAAGAGGCCAGGGGAAGGGAGGGGTCAGCGGAACGTGATCTTTGACCTCCACGCGCGGGGAGGGTAGAGGGAGGAGGTGCAGGGGAAGGGAGGGAGGAGCACTAACCGGGAACGCGCTGGGGGCGAACGCCCTGTGGTCAGCGCGGCCCCAGGAAAGCGGGGGGCCGCGGGGGAGTCCCCCAGCGTCCGGGGCGGCGGTGACAGCGAGCTCGCCCTCCCTCACGGCAGCCGCGGAACCTGGCGAACTGAGATCCCCGACCGCCTCTGTCCCCCCAACCCCTCGCCCCGTCCGATAAATGCGCTCCCCAACCCACTCCCCATCCTTCCCGAGACCAGACAGCTGCGGCTCCCCGGGGTAACCCCCCTGTCCTCCTCCCCGATCCCTCTGCTCCAGGCGCTTCTTCCTCCCACACGCTTTTGGGGAACCGGGTCCGGTCCGGGTTCCGGGGGATCCGCGTCGCCCACCTCCCTCCTCCCCCCACCCCCGCCCGCCGTTCCCATGGCAACCGGCTCCTCACCACTTCGCGCGCGCGGCTGGAGAAGTCGCCCCGGGGCCGGGGGCTGCGGCGGAAGAGCTCGTCGCGGCTGCCGTCGGCCCCGCCGCCGCCCACCGCCACGCCCAGCGCTTTGTTCCGAGTCTTCACGGTCTTGACGCTGGCCCGGAACAGCAGCGTGATGTCCACCGCCATCGCGCCCGCACGCCCCGCGCTCCCGGCCCCGCGCCCGGCTGGCCCACGTCAGCAGCCGGCGACCGCGGCGCGGACCGGGCCGCCGGGGGACAGGTCCGTCGCTGCACGCGTCCCCCCCGCGCCGACGGCGACGCGAGCACTAAGGTTCCGGCCTCAGCCTGCCTGCCTGCCTGCTCCCGCGGCTCCCCAACCCCGAGACGCGCACTCCCGCGCCCCTTTCTTCCCCCGTACAGCTTTCTTTTTGTCTATGGGAGAAAGAGAGAAATGACAGGTCTCTGCCAGTGAGTCTGTAGTGCATAAATGGCCCTTTGTGTGATGGAGACACTAGTGATGAGTCTTTGCCTTTGGAGGTGAGGCTGGGGCAGAGGAGAAAGAGGGAAAGAAGACTCTGCGCAGTGTAGTGACCCCGGGAGAGAATTAGGGTGAGAGGGGGACCCGAACCCAGGAAGCAGGCCAGGTGTTAGGGAGGGTTTTAAAGGGGGGAGAGGGCTGAGCTGCACCAAACCTTCAATGTGCATAGTGTGTTTGGTGCAGCTGTGGCCTTTTTTTTTCTTCTTTTTTGGTGTTTTTTTTTTTTGGGGGGGGGTGGAGGTGCAGGAGAGTCAGAACAAAGGTCTAAGTGTCCCCTGGATCTGCAAGATTGTGGAGATGACACCCAAGTGAGCTCAAAACATCAGGCCGTACAAGGTGCATGCTGTCCCTGGGAAAGTCAGCGGGAGGCCATTCCTCGGTCTTCCCACAGACCGTGGCCTGTGAGATTTCACTCTCATCCTTCTCTGTATTCTGTTCTCCCAACCTCAGAGAGCCAGGGACCTTCCATTGACAGTGGGCTGTTTATTTATAATGAACCCCACAGAGCTGAGGGGATGTGTGGATGCAAAGGAAGAGCAGGGTGGAGGGATGCTGCAGACTGCCCAGCCCCTAAAGGAGGCTTCATCAGTAACAACATTTAACTTGTGAGGCCGGGGGCTCTTCTGGAAGACAGCGAGGCATAGGGGAGTCCCCAAGTACAGCCTCCCACCCCACCCCACCCCCGGCCCCACCTCTGCACCATCGGGATAGACTCAGGCAGCGTGGACTCATTTGCGGACTTTCATGGAGGTCCTTATGTGCAGCCTCGGCCAGAAAGGGTATGCATGGCAGACGTGTGCTGTGAGAGAGAAATGGCCGCACCTGGAAACCATGGTCACATCCCTCAGAAAGGTTGCTTGGATGGCCCTGCTCCCTGGGGAAAGACGGCGTAAGCAGGCTTTTGCCGCGTGGAAGGTGCCCAGTGCCCGGAAGCGGGGTGGCACGGGACGCCCGAGCTTTCTGGACCCCCGGAATCAGGAACAGGCCACGATAACGTAGACACTGGAGCCGTCTGCGGTGGTCTCTGCCGTTCCCGCGGCGGCAGGCTCTCTCCCCGGAGAGGAGATAGTTGCTTGACCTGTGCTGACTGGCTTGGCCCTCACAAGCAACGTGGTTGCAAATGTAACAAATCCCACGTGCGTCCCTGCCCTCTACCTTCTGCCAGGACAGCCCCTCCTAGTCCAGTCTCATCAGCCTGGTCCCCAGAGACGATGCCGGGGGGCAGGGCCAGCCAGGTACATGTGTTGGCAGTGTGGGCACCCTTTGTTCGCGATGTCCGTCTAGATGTGTGGTGGTGGCTACTGCAGTATAACTAAACCATCCTGATTGGTAAAACCCACATCCAGATACAGTGGTACCTCGAGATACGAGTGCCCTAACATACGAGATTTTTGAGATACGAGCTGTCGAGGAGCGATTTTTTGCTTTGAAATCCGAGCAACATTTGAGATAGGAGTCATCGCTCAGATCGGCCGGCTGCACACGACCCACCAGTTTACCGAAATTTGAGCGTCTCATAGTTTCCCACGCCTCAAGGTTACGGAACGAATTAAACTCGTATCTCAAGGTACCGCTGTACCTGCCAGAGCTAGACCACTGGGCGCATCCTTCACTTACCACCGTTCCTGCACGGGAGCCGCACGCCCGGGCAGGAGGCCGAGACAGGCCCACGGGCTGCTGGTGTGCTGTCCCTAGGAACCACGGAGAGTGGACACCAGCGAGCAAAAGGCTTCGGAAGAGAAGGGGAAGCTACCGTGTTAACCTTCAGCTGTGTGGCACCGGTAGCTTCTGGACACTAGACATTTCCACTTTAAAAAACTAGAAAAGGAGAAGAAGAATCCCAGGAAATAGCCAAAAATGAGTGTTAGGAAAAGCAAAGGAACAAACAAAACAAATACTGAAGATTTGGAAACGGAACGATCTGGGTTTGAATCCCAGCTTCCTTGCTCACCAGCTGTGTGACGTTAAGTGAGCTGCTGTACCTCTCTGAGCCTCGTCCGGGAAATGTATGAAAAACAGAACACCTACTCACCGCTTCCGCTTCTGTGAGCAGGGATTTCTTCCTAAATACAAGTTCCACCTCCCCCCAGAGCCAATACTACCTTGTTTCCCCGAAAGTAAGGCATCCCCCGAAAATAAGACCTACTTCCGGTTTTGCCTCCCGCTGTCATATAAGGCATCCCCCCCCAAAATAAGGCCTCCCCATAATAAAGTCTCCCCCAAACATAAGGCCTCCCTGAAATATAAGGACCCCGAAGCTACACTCAGATGTCTGACTCCTGATTTAAAGAGACTTCGCATGGCCTGAACAGCTCCGGCTGCGCTGCGGCCCATCAGTGAGCTGGTTTGTGATGACAACGACTACCATACCGTATACAGGTCATACATTTCCTATTTTTTTGTTCAACAATAAATGTGTACCGTCTTCTTCTTCAGGTGAACGGAGAGACCCCTGCTTTTCCATTTCTCTCACAGCAGCCCCGGGCCTGCTCCTTGGAACATGCCGAGGGCCTGCAGAAACCGGGGGGACGGGAGCACCGCCCCTTAAAGGTTCCTCCGCAGAATTGAAGGGCAGATAAAGAGCTTCACAGAGAAGAAACAGCTAAAGGAGTTCATCATGCCAAACAAGTATTATGTGAAATGCTGAAAGGTACTCTTTTAGAAGTGAATTAAAAATCTGATCCACAGAATGAACTGGTGAATATAATAGAATCAGGAGCACAGAAAGGGCGTGGACTAATCATTCTCAGGGGAAAAGGGGTGAGGGGGGTGCAGGGAGAGACTGGACAAAAATCATACACCTGTGGATGAAGTCAACGGGAGGGAGGTAAGGGCAGAGGCAAGGGTGGGAGCTGGGTGGAGGGGAAAAAAGAGAAACAAATGTAATAATCTGAATAATAAAGATTTAAATTTTTTTTTTAAAGGTTTCTCCCGGAGGAGGCTTTCGCAGGCCCCTCTGACCTCTGACCTCTGACCTCTCCTGGCCCTGCCTGCCTGCCTCTCCTCAGGAGCCATCCCGCTTTGCCGAGCCCATCCGAAAAGACACAGCTTGTAACGACATCATTAACAGTTCCCAGAGTTCAAGTCCCCGCTCTCCCTCTCCCCCTCCTCCTCCCCCAACACCGGGGTGGAAGTTGGTGCCACTCCTTCCCGGCACTCACTTCGTCCACCGCAGGAGTTTCATAAATCACCTCATAAAAGCCCATTTACTGGTTTCCCCGACATAACGGCAGAAATAAACTGCTCGGTGCGCGCTTGGCAGCTCGCTCCGGAGAGCGTGTCCGGCCATCGCCGGCCCTGGCGGCGGACGAAGGGCCAGGCGTCGTCCTGGTTCCCAGCCCGGGGTTCCTTTCCCCGCCTCACCCCCAACCCCCCGCTCCCCGTGCTTGCCAGACAGTGTCCTCCATCATTAGGACGGCCGGGTCCTCAGCCCTTTATGGAGCTGGATGGCAAATCGCAGCGTAAATGCTTTCCTTTGCACTTTCAAAAGGTTTTAATGGGAAAATATTTTTCCTACATCCTGTTTCCAGGGGAAAATGTGATTTTTAGGGGACCTTTTATGGTTCACAACAGGATATTGAAGGGCATTTGGTTTTGCTTAGTTTATTAGGGCTGTGTTGCTTCGGCATGAAGTGGTGTTTTTTCTGTGCGATGATTTAGGGGAGTCTGATGGAGGCGGGGGGATCGCCCGGAGAATGATGGAAATGTGGGGCTGGGAAGGGCCTCAGATATCACCCCCACCCGGCTTCCTTGTACTTCGGATGAGAGAGTAAGTGGCGGGCCCAGGATCACACCTTGAATTTGTGGGGGGTGGGGGGATGAGATTAGATTTTTTTAAAAAAATATATTTTATTGATTTTTTTACAGAGAGGAAGGGAGAGGGATAAGAGTTAGAAACATCGATGAGAGAGAGACATCGATCAGCCGTCTCCTGCACGCCCCCCATTGGGGATGCACCTACAACCAAGGTACATGCCCCTGACCAGAATCAAACCAGGGACCCTTCAGTCCGCAGGCCGACACTCTATCCACTGAGCCAAACCAGTCTCAGCGAGATTAGACTTTTTATCTCCCAACTGTTCATTGCTCTCAAACCAGGTTTTTTTTTTTGGGGGGGGGTGTGAGGGGGAAGTAAGGGGAGTGACATGCATACAAAGGGACCCGTATGCATCTGTCACTACTTTTGAATTTGAGCAGTGGAGTAATTAAGTGCGGACATTCATCCTTCCTCCCATCCATCCATATATTCATGCGTCCACCTATCGGTCCACCTATTGATCCACCATCCACTCAGCCATTGGCAGTCATGAGCTCATATTACAACACGTTCTGTCGGTAAGTGGTGGCACTGTGTGAGGCACTGAAAGTATAAAAGCAGCCCCACAGGCGCCACCTGGGAACAGGTCACAGACTAACGCGGCAGACAGATGCGCTCATGGACCAGCATGGCCGTGACAAGTGCACGAATCGAGCTTGCTGTTCTCAGATGCTCTGAAGAATCTCATGTAAGAACAGCTCTATGAATCTCTCGCCTGCTCTGCATAGGAGGAGAAGACCATGAACTAGAGAGGGGTCCTGGCCGCAGAAATAAGGTTGCTCTGGGGGTCCTTTCAGCCACGCCAGCCCTGACGGGAGTCTGAGCGGCACCAGGGCCTCGCCCAGCGTGGTGGCCAGGGGCTCCGAGCCAGCCCGCTCTGAGTTGGAATCCCAGTCACGTGTTAGTAGTGAGATCTTCGGAAGGTATTTCTCCATCCATGAACTAAGGATAAAAATATCCACCCATCTGAGCATTGGCCTGGGGACTGAAGGGTCCCAGGTTCGATTCCAGTCAGGGGCACATGCCCGGGTTGTGGGCTCAGTCCCCATTGGGGGGCCTGAAGGAGGCAGCTGATCAGTGAGTGATTTTTCTCATCGTTGTTGATGTTTCTCTCTCTCCTCTCTCTCTCTCTCTCTTTCTCCCCCGCCCCCACCCTTCCTCTCTGAACTCTCTCCTCCTTCCTTTCTGAAATCAATAAAAATATATTTAAAAATATATCCATCCAGCCGAAACCGGTTTGGCTCAGCGGATAGAGCATCGGCCTGTGGACTGAAAGGTCCCAGGTTCGATTCCAGTCAAGGGCATGTACCTTGTGTACCTTGATTGTGGGCACATCCCCACTGGGGGCCGGGCAGGAGTCAGCTGATCAATGTCTCTCTCTCATCGATGTTTCTGACTATCCCTCTCCCTTCCTCTCTGTAAAAAATCAATAAATATATTTAAATATATATATATATATATATATATATACATATATATATATATATATATATCCAACAGGGTTGTTGTGGGCATCAATGAGATGATGTGCAGAGCGTGTGCTGGTCCTACAAATGGAACCACCGCCAAGGATGCTGAGGATGGTAATAGATCACGTCACAACTGGAAGGAGCCTTGTTTTACTTCCGGGCCCCCACATCACCCAGGAACGTGGGGCGCTCCCAAGGAAGCTGCACTGGTGCCTGGGGCGACTGTTGGAACGAGAGGGAGCGCTTCGTACTTGGCGGCCGTGGTTTGGGAGTGATCCTGGGAGCGGGGGGGGGGACTGATTCTGGAGACGAGATTCGGGCAGATGCAAGAAGGGCCCTCCCTCCCGTGTGAACCAGGGGCCGGAGAGCAGCTGCCCTGTCCAGCTCTGGACCGGATGGGAGGCCCTAAGCTCACACTGGTGCTTGGGGGTCTGGGCTGCCCGATAAGAAGAATGTCCCAGATGCTGGTGATGGTGGCGCACTGGGGATGCTCAATAGCGGACAGTGCCCGCCGGTCACGCAGCTTCACTGGCTGCGCGCAGGGATGGCTCCACTCACCAGCCCATTCCTAACCGGATCCGGGCAGAACCCTCGGACTCACGGCCAGGAGGCCCAGCCAGATGAAACCGCCGCCCCAGACACCAGCTGGCAGCCGCTCCGGCCATCCCCGGGCTGAGCATTCCTCAGATGCCACCAGCGCCATGGCTCCTCCGGCGAGCTCGCACGCCCTCCCGGAGGTTCATTAAGAGAGTCTCTGTAGGGCTGCTTCCCCGAAAGCGCGTTTAATAAAGCTTGGAATTTCCTCGCGGCCCGTGGATCCTGGCTGCTGGGTTTTCGGGTCTCCGTTATTACTTGTCCTCACCTCTCGGCTCGGTGGGCAAGGGGCAGGCCAGCACAGCGGGTCCCCAACCTTGTCAATCACCAGGAGTCGCCCCATGGCCGGGGTTCTCCCAGCCCCTCTCGGAAAGGCCGAGTCTCTCCTGGTTCGTCCGATTGCAGGAAGCTTTTAAGCCAGCCGCTGGTTTTAATCATTATTCATTAAAAAGGCGGGCAACGTACAGCTCTGAGGGCAAAACTGAACATGAAACTCGAACTGTGACCCTCGGTGGGAATAGTTTTGAGTCCTTCCCCATCTCCCTCCTCCCTCCCCCCCAAAAAAGTAGCTTCTGATGGGTTAAGTTTGTGTTTTATTTTATTTTATTTATTTTTAAAATATATTTTATTGATTTTTTTTTTTTACAGAGAGGAAGGGAGGGATAGAGTTAGAAACATTGATGAGAGAGAAACATCGATCAGCCAACTCCTGCACAGACTGGGGATGTGCCCACAACGAGGCTACCTGCCCTTGACTGGAATCGAACCTGGGATCCTTCAGTCTATAGGTCAACGCTCTGTCCACTGAGCCACACCGGTTAGGGCTCTTGGAAGAGATTTTAAACCAAGAGCCAGTATGTTGGTCATTCAGCAGTTACCAAATATGCCCCACACACCTTGAAGCACTCCGTTAGCAATGCCCGGTTTATTACAGGAAGGCGCTCATTGAAGTTACCGAAGTCCCTAATGACACCCAAAGGGCTCCCACGGGCTCGATGCCTCCGGGACAAGGTGTGGTTCCGAGTGAGCCCGGCCCAGCCTGTGGCCTTGGTGTGGCAGGAAGGCGTGAAAGTTCCCGCACCAAACAGATGTCTCTTCTCAGGCAGGTCTCCCTGAGCCCCGAAGAGCATCAGCCCTGGTGGCGCGTTCCTGTCCACACCGGGCTGTACCGGGCTGTACCGGGGGCCGAGGGGGAGGGCAGCCACTCGGCCCGGCAGGGACCCAGCTCTCCGTTCCTGAGCAGCCCACGGCCACCTCTGGGAGGCCCTCAGACCTGTTCTTTTCTTCCCTTCTCCTCCTCTGACTCCTTGGGCTATGGAGGCCCTGGTCCCACCATTGTTGGGTTCCATCCAAGCGCTCAGTGCACGCTCTGCTGCTTCCTTCTCTGCCCTCTGTCTCCTCTTCCGCCCCCCCCCCCCCTCTGTCTTCACCTCGGGAAGCATAGGTTTTAAAAATGGCGGATGAGAGTGGAGTAGAACATCCCATTCCCTACAAGTAGATACACTGAACATCCGTGCTTGGGGACTGGTTATCATTAACAGAGGTAGGGGATGATGATGAAGAAGATGATGATGATGACAATGATGAAGATGATGATGATAATGATGACAAAAATGATGAGATGCATAGCTTACAAGCACTATATTAACTGCCTACGGATAGTAAGTCACACAACCCTCAGCTGCAGGTAATCTTAGCCTTGCCGTTTTACAGATATGGAAAAGAAGGACACAGAATGGTTAAGATCCCTGCCCGAGGTCACACAGCTAGTAAGGAGCCGAGCAGAGTGGAACTGGCAAAATCTGAACGGCCTCCCACGAAGACCGTCACCACGGTGGGAGAGTCTGGTGGCCAGCCCGGTGGGAACGGGAAGGAGCTGTAGCATCTCTGGCTTACAGAGCAGAGGTGACCCCGAAACCAGAGCTCAGGGGCCCTCTCTCAGGCTCCGGGTCTGGCCAGACCTCCCTCGGGCTGCCTCGCTGGCTGGTCAACATTTTCTCATTCACCCTCTCCCACCCATTCAGCCTCCTTATTCAAACCACTCCACCCCTTCTCCCCCTTCAGGCATCTCTGGTTCCTTTACAGCTTCTGCCTGCAGAGTGTACCCCTGGTGTGGAAATTCCCGCCTCCCCATCACTCCATGGCACACCCCTCAAACCCCCCAAAGCTCACACTAGCCACAGCATCCCCAAAGGGGTTTGGTGTCAGGCATGGGGTTTTGGATCCTGACCTCCATTGACTGGTTCCCATTTATTTGTCTTTAAGATCAGAATCCCACTTAACCGCTGATGTGCTAGTAGGTGAGCGGCAGGGTTAACAATAGGCTCATTACCTGACCCCTGGCATCGGGCAGAGAGCGACCCCCTTACCCCTCCTCTAAGTGAGTTCCGAGCACCCCCTGTAAGCCAGGCCCTGCTCCCGCTGCAGGACCTCTGCCAGGGAGGAGGCTAGCCTGTCCGCCTGGAGATTGCTTCCCGCGCCGAGGGGCCGTGTCTCATGAAAAAACCCCAAGGTGCCAGACCACATACGCTTTTCCCAAACCTCGGAGACCAGGCAGACGGAGTCTCAGGAGCCGCATCTCAGAGACACGCTCAGATGTTTTTGTGACCGAGAGTCACAAGGGGTTTCGCTGTTGGTTGTTTGCTTCGAAGGAAACGTCTAACCGTTTATAGAAAAGGAAAAGGAAATACAGCCCGCTGTCCCGCCTCAGGCGTGTTTCTGAAACCCACAGAGGGGAGTTTTTTCATTCCCCAGACTGTCTCTCCCCCCATCCCACCCCACCTCACCCCAGCCCTTGCCTGGCTCCCTTTTTCCTCCCGTGGAATCACACACACAAACTCTGCCCCCACATTTGTGGGGGAAACACCCCAGCCTCGAGCACACACCAGCCCCGTCGCAGCCTGAACAGCGCGGGATTCACTCATCGGTTCGCTCGCTCCTTGGAGAAGTGTTTACTGACAGGGACGGGGTGAGTGCTGGGAACAAACCCGCCCCCGGACAAATGGCCCAGGCCTCAGGGAGGGGAGCCGGCACACAGAGACGGTGAACTTGGGCCACAGTGACGTTCTAATGGGGTGACACCCCCCGAGGCGGGGCCTCCTCCTTGGGGGGGTGGGGAGAGGGGAACCTGCTTCAGGGGGTCCAGGCCCTCGCACCGGCCACTGTTCCTTTCTCCCCACTCCCTTCTCTTGGGACATCACAAGCAGAAAAGAGATAAGTGTCTGAGCGGCGGACATGGTGAGGGCATCGCTCTCTGGACATACGGAGGAAGATCCTCAGCACCTGGCACTCAGCTTCTACCTCCAACACGTGGTTGGATGCTTGGCTCTCTCCTTGGGAGGCAGGAGAGTATGGAGCTGGGGAAGCTCCTTGGCTGCAGAACGGGGAAACTGAGGCAGCCGGACACCCGGGCCCAGCACCTGGGGGCCAGATGCAGACGTCCCCGGGCGGAGAGCCCCGGCCCAGCGACGGGCAGAAGGACGGCCTCCTCCCCTGGCACCTCGCGGGTTCCGTGGTCTGACCCTGACCTCTGCCCCCTGGAGACCACAGCCAGGCCTGGGGGGGGGGGGTTCCGGCTCCAGGCCCAGAAAGGCCCAGAACCAGGGGGCGATGCCGGAGCAGCTGCGAAGACTAATGACCCGCTGGCGCCGACCCATCAGGGAGAGCACGGCTCTGGGGGCACAGCTGATGGGCGTTCTGAGACCCTCCCCACCTGCCCCTGAGCGTGACCTCTAAGAGCCTCCAGCACAGGCAGCGCCTGCCCTTCCCTGAGCAGCCGAGCCCCTCCCTCTCTCCCCCTGCTCTCTGTGTGCGGCTCCTAAGCTCTGAGGACCCACCAGACTGGGAGCCAGGGGAGCCCTGGGCAGCTGGATGTCGTCCTGGGCGAACCCCCTGAACCTGTCCCCCAAGCCCCATCCCTGGCTCCCCCGTGAGCTGACAGCAGCCCGCTGGGCTCACTTCCTTCCTCCGAGGTCCGAGTTTCTCGACAGTGAAGCCGCCACCTCCCTCTCCCTGCTGCTGCTCTGTCCTCAGGGTGGGGGGGCCCTTGTTTCGCGCTCCCAGGTCCCATAAGCACACCCCTTCACCACCTGGGCCCTGCTGAGAGCTCTTTCCTGCTCCAAGTCAGGAGCCCCCTGAGGCAGCCCTGCTTGGCTAGTCTCCCCTCAGTATCACTAGAAACCCTCCCGCTTGCAAGTGGCTGTGTTGCACTTAAATGCCCCCTTGGGTGGGGCCTCTCTCTTTCTGGGAAAGCTCCCCCTATTTGGTGTGTGTGCAACAGATACTCCTGAGCCGGGGTGTGTTTCTGGGCGGGGTGGGGTGGGGGAGAGGGTTGCGGGGAGATCCGAGGTGCTCCCCCTCACCCGGCCCTCCGGCTGCCCCCAGCCCCTGGCTTCCTGTAGGCACGCTTCGCCCTCCTCTCCCTTCCCTCTCGGGGACTGGCCTTCTGTTTGGTCCCCATTTGCCAGGTTTCTCCCCGGAGCGGAGCCCAGGTGCCAGGTGTGGTGTGACCCACGTGGCCCTCAGGTCTCCTGGTCTCTGTGCTGAGCCGCAGCGGGGGGCTCAGGTTCAAGGCTCAGGCGCTCATCCCCGTGCTGGCGGCCGGGCCAGGCCTGACTCGCTGCTCCCCGGCCGCTGCCGCCTGTGCCGCCGGAAGCCGCTCCCCCGCCGCCCGGTGCGGGGCAGTTTGGGACAAGTGTTCTGAGCCCACACCTGCCCTCGTTAAACAGGCTGTTACACTCGCCCCTCGTTCTGGCTTCCCCCGAGTTCGCGTCCTGTTTCTATTTCCCAGGGAGACTCCGAGCGCCACACACTCGCTGGTGAGAGAGAGGGAGCGAGTTTGCACCTCCACACGTGGGTGCGGCTTCACAGAGCCCACCCGCAGCTTCCCGAACACGCCTCCGTGAACACCGCTCGTTCACACACACACACACACACACACACACACACACACACCCTGCACCGTTGGCTCCGGCCCCTCCCAGCACCGTGTTCTGAGCTCTCTGCCTCCGTCTTTCAAAGAGAAGGGAGCAAAGGACCACACGAGGGAGGGAAAGAGGGACGGTCTTCCCTCTCTTAACTAGACCGGGTGTCTGCTGTCGGCCCAAATGAGACCCTTACTGGGGGGCAGCTGACAGCAACCCCAGGAGTCTGTGGGCAGGTGTTTCCAAGTGATCCCTTGGCTGTGAGGGATCTCTCAGCACCCCCCCATCCCCCTTTCCACCCCTCTCTGACCCCTACTTCCTCCTCCTCCCCCCTCCCCGCCCCTTGCAGGAGCTCTGAAGGGCCTGGCTACCCCAGAGCATAGAAACGTTCAGGAGCCAAAACCAGTGTGGCTCAGTGGATACAGCGTCGGCCTGCAGACTGGAAGGTCCCAGGTTCCATTCCGGTCAAGGGGAATGTATCTTGGTTGCGGGCACATCCCTTGTGCAGGGTGTGCAGGAGGCGGCTGATCGATGTCTCTCTCTCATCGATGTTTCTAACTCTCTATCCCTCTCCCTTCCTCTCTGTAAAAAATAAAATATATTGAAAATAAAAGAAAAGAAAAGAAGAGAAAAGAAAAGAAAAAGAAAAAGAAACGTTCAGGAAACCTCCGGCGGGCGCTCTGCTGGTCCCAGCCACCCTCCAGTAAGCTGCATTGAGCTCAGAAAGGCAGTGGGGAGCCCAGGAACCCCCACATTCTCAGGTCTTTCTCCAGCCTCAGCTCACAACTTTCTCCCTCCGTATTGGAAGGCGTGGCAGAGTCTGGCTAAAATCCGTCTCACAAGGCTACATCCTGCCAGACCATCCCCAGTGAGAGCACAACTCCTGCCAGCCACGTCGTGGCGAGTGCCAAGGGCCTCGGGACTAACTAACCACGGGGCTCTTCTCCTCCCGAGGAGGAGGATCTGGAGGTGGTCACGTGCTCGGGGTCATGGCTGGCCCTCTGGGGGGCAGGCGTCCTGCTGCCTCCGACCAAAGGAGCCGCGCGCCCCTACGCCCACCCGTGTCCCCTCGGACTCTGGGCCCCGGTGCCCCACAGGCTTGGCCCCGCCCAGACTGTGATGCCCGATGGTGGGGAGGGGCTCTGGGGGCCGCGGGCACCGGGTGTTGGCGCGGGAGGGCGGGTCAGAGGTGGACAGGGACGCGTAACAATGTCCCCAGCGCCCCCCCAAGGGTTCTCGGGCACCCCGCCCGCCGCAGGCCCAGGGCCTTTGCCTGCCCAGCCGGAAGGAAATTGTGGCAGTGGGACCCCGAGTTTCTGCCGAGAGGCTGAACGTCGCCTGGTAACAGTGAGGACCTGGTGCGCAAATTGCTGGGCGCCCCTCTGAATCCTTTAGCTTTTTTAAAAAATATATATTGATTTTTTACAGAGAGGAAGGGAAAGGGATAAAGAGCTAGAAACATGGATGAGAGAGAAACATCCATCAGCTGCTGTACCCCGGACCGGAATCGAACCTGGGACCCCTCAGTCCGCAGGCCGACGCGCTATCCACTGAGCCACACCGGTTTGGGCGAAATCCCTTAGCTTTGTAAACCAGGGTCCGTCTCCCAGGAGGGGCCCCGAGGTTGGGGGTGGCAGCCCATTGTACAAATGAGGGAACTGAGGCTCGAGCTAGAAGTGGGGCTGCCGGCTGGCTCATCCCAAGCCCCCCACATCAGGCTTTTGTACTTGATATTCTGCTTTTCTGGCACCCCCTCCTTCTTCACCTTGCTTCACACACACACACACACACACACACACATACCCTCCCTTCATCAAGCTTTTGCGCCTCTTTAATTCTGTACCCCAAGAGAGCACCCCTGTCCTGCTGGAATCCACTCATCCCTCCTCTGGGCTTACGAGGCCTTTGGGTTCTTACAACCAGCTCCTGCAGTTGGGGTTACTGCCCTCCTTCTCCTCCCCATCCCCCCGTCCCCCCACTTCTGTGCCCAGGGAGTGTGGAAGGCCAGCCTGGCACCAGCGCCGGGCCAGGGCGGTACCAGGTTCTGGTAAGCCGGGCTCTCTTCGCAGCCAGCCACCTCACCCGCACCGCACGGAGCCTTTTTATGACCAGATTTTAAAGGACTTAAAAAAAATAATTTTAATTTTGCTTTCTCCCGGTTACAGGGCCCTCATTTACCAGGGCTGTGACTTCTTAGGACGGATTGGGCAGACTGGGAAATTCTTGCAAAGTGAGAAAATCTAAATCGTTTTCACGTGTCGTGAAACCGTTTCAGGGGTAATTAATGCGGCCATTTGATGGTGTTGACACGGCGCTACCTTCTGTGGACGTTTAATTACGCCTTTATTAATTCTGACTTCGCAGTTTCCTTTCCCCGCGGTAGAGCCAACAACGGCTTTTCCAGGTCTCCGCATTTTTGTTGGAAAGCCCTCCCAGCGGCTCGCCATTCCCAGGCAGTTTGCCCAAAGCTCCCGACTCCTAGGTGAGTCCAGCCCGCCGAGGCCCCGCCCACTCCCACACTGGTCGGGGTACCTCCATCCTTCCAGGCTTTCATGGTACAGAACTTGTTTGGCTCAGTCCTGCTAAACCGAGAATCTTCCCAGGGTGGGGCCTACCTGTGATCAATAACCCGCCTCGTCCAGAGAGAGAGAGAGAGAGAGAGAGAGAGAGAGAGAGAGAGAGAGAGAGAGAGAGGACCCCGGTCCATATAGACTGAACTGTGACTCTCTCAGGGGGAGAAGGGAAATGGATGTGGGATAGGCCGTGCCCCAGAAAAGGTGCAGGGAGTCCGGGTGCTACTCATCCTGTGAGTCCGTCTCTGCCCCTTTCCGGGTTTCATTTCCCCGTCCGGGGCTGAGGATGGGGCAGAAGACTTCTCCCCCAATGCCCCTTTCTTTTTCTTTTTTTAGTATATTTTATTGATTTTTTACAGAGAGGAAGGGAGAGAGATAGAAAATCAGAAACATCAATGAAAGAGAGACATCGATCAGCCGCCTCCTGCACGCCCCACAGTGGAGACGTGCCCGCAACCAAGGTACATGCCCCTGACCGGAATCGAACCTGGGACCTTTCAGTCCGCAGGCCGACGCTCTATCCACTGAGCCAAACCGGTCTCGGTCTTAATGCCCCTTTCAATCTGCTGACTGGCCATGGCTTTCAGGGGCAGAGACAGACCTTTCCTCCTCACTCGGCCCCATTCCCCGCCAGACACCCGAATCAAAGGCTCCGGCGGAAGGCAGCTGTCTATCAGGGAGCCACGAGCTGTGTGACAGAGGCAGCTGTCTGTCGGGGAGCCTGGGGCTGGTGCTGGTTGCAGCTCAGAGGCCACCATGTTGTGTGACAGAGGAGTCCCTCCCCGTCTCTGAGCTTTGTCTCCCCGGCAGTGCCCCAGAACTCTGGGATAGGGCTGTGCCCATCTTCCAAGGCCTCTGTTGAAGCGTAGTCAGATTCCAGGGTCTGGGGCAGGCCGAGGGTCTGCATGTCTAACACCTCCCAGGTAGCGCCCCTGCTCCTCCCAGTCTCTGGGCCTGCTTGACACCCCAAGAACCTAGAGGACTTACGCAGCCGCTTGTGGTTCCGAGGGCCAGACCTGGGGCCCCGGCAGCAGGAACATGGGAAGGACGAGTAGAGTTGCTAGGTGTGGGCCGCTCGCTTGGTGTGGGGAAGGCGTGGGTGAGGCAGGAAGGGGTAACCCCGAACGGGGAATGATCCCCAAAGGTCCTTCCAACCAGCAGTTACAAAAATCGTCACCCCCCTCGCCAGCCTCCCCGAACGTGGATGCCGGGCCCGCTCCCCGGCCGGGGCAGCTGTCACATCCTTGAACCCAGCTGACCCCGCGTGCTCCCTGGCGGGAGGGGCGGACTGGGCTGGCGAGCCCATTCAGTCTGGGCCGGAGGGTCCGGGCCGAGCACAATAGCCTTCCCAACGAGGGTTCCCGGCGGCCCTTTGAGTCCCCGGCCTGTGTTCTCCTGGCGCCTGCTCCCTGACCCCTTCCCGCTTTGTCTCCCGAGCCCCGCCCCCTCCCGCCGCCTCCCCTCCCCCCGCTCCCTCTTCCACACACAATGTCCGGGGAGAAAACCGGTGTATCCACCCCCAGGTTTCCCACTTTTGATCCTCTCCCGGGAGAGCCCCGCTAGGGGGCCGGGGTCCTGCCTCATGGCTGGGTGAGCTGGGGGCAAATCCTCTCTGAAGGCCCGCGCGTCCCTTCTGTAACAGCGATCCTTCTCCCCAAGGGACGAGTGGAGGGTTTACAGGGTCAAGGACGCTGGGCTCAGCGACTCCACCCCACCACAACCCTGCCCCGTTTCCCCGAAAATAAGACAGTGTCTTCTATTGACTTTTGCTCCCACAGATGCGCGAGGTCTTGTTTTCAGGGGATGTCTTATTTTCCCATGAAGAAGAATTTGGTGCACATTTATTGCTGAACAAAAAAGAGGAAATTTATCACCTGTACATGGTACGGTAGTAGTTGGCATCACCAACCAGCTCCCTGATGGGCCGCAGTGCAGCCAGAGCTGTTCAGGCAGGGCGAGGTCTCTTTACATCAGGAGTCAGGCGCCTGACGGTACCTTCGGGGGCCTTCTGTTCCAGGGAGGCCTGATGTTCGAGGGAGGCCTTATGTTCGGGGAGATTTTATTTTCGGGGGGATGCCTTATATGACAGCGAGAGGCAAAACTGGAAGTAGGTCTTATTTTTGGGTGTATCTTACTTTTAGGGAAACGGTATTTCGAGACATGGACGCACCGCAGTCTGATCCGTCACCCACTGAAGGATGCTTGGGTTTCCAGGTTCTACCAGCGATACAGGTGCTATCTTGAGTGTAAGGGCAGCCCCGTGCAATTTGGTGACGTGCGTGGTCTGCCTAGCCAGCACCACAACTGAGAAACTCAACTGTCCATCCCCACAGGACACGCTCCGTGGCCCTTCAGAGCCTCCCCCTCTCCCCGCCCCTGGTCCTTCACCGCCGGACACTGCTCGTCCGCTGGCCTTCCGCTCTTTTACTGATGTCAGCGCGGTGGAAGAGTCCAGCTTAGCTCTCCTCACGCCGCACAGCTTCCTCGAGGTCTCCACGCTGCTGCATGCATCGCTGGTTCATGCCTGGTTATCGCTGAGCGGGGTGGTGGGGTAAAGTCTGAAGTCCTCACCTCACTTGGAAATAGTCTTTGCCGATGTATCCAAGTTAAGACGAGGCCTCTATGCCGAAACCGGTGTGGCTCAGTGGACAGAGCGGCAGCCTGCAGACTGAAGGGTCCCAGGTTGGATTCTGGTCAAGGACACATATCTTGGTTGCGGGCACATCCCCAGTGGGGGGCGTGCAGGAGGCGGCTGATCGATGTCTCTCTCTCTCATCGATGTTTCTAGCTCTCTCTCTCCCTTCCTCTCTATAAAAAATCAATAAAATATATTGCCAAGACCGGTTTGGCTCAGTGAATAGAGCGTCGGCTTGCGGACTGAAAGGTCCCAGGTTCGATTCTGGTCGAGGGCATGTACCTTGCTTGCGGCACATCTCCTCTGTGGGGCGTGCAGGAGGCGGCTGATCGATGTCTCTCTCATCGATGTTTCTGACTTTCTATCTCTCTCCCTTCCTCTCTGTAAAAAATCAATAAAAATAAATAAATAAATAAAAAATATATTTTTTAAAAAAAAGATGAGGCCTCTAGGAAGGCCCTGACCCAGTGTGACTGGGGTCCTTATGAGAAAACAAACACAGAGAGGAGAATGCTGTGGGAGGACACAGAGACAGGGACACAGGGGAGGGGCCACGTGGAGACAGAGGCAGGGACTGGGCTGAGGCTGCCACAGCCAAAGAAGGCCCATGGCCACCGCCAGGAGCTGGAGGAGGCCGGGGAGGTGCTCCCCGGGAGGTTTCGGAGGGAGCACGGCCCTGCCAGTGCCTCGGGCGTGGACTTTCGGCCTCCGGGAGTGAGAGAAGAAACTTCTGCAACCCAGGTACATGCCCTTGACCGGAATCGAACCTGGGACCTTTCTTTCAGTCTATAGGCCCACGCTCTGTCCACTGACCATTTGTGGCCATTTGTCCCGGCAGCCTCAGGACGCTGCCCGCGGTTCAGAGGCACCACCGTGGGTCTGACCGTTGGCCCACCGAAGGCAGCCTTGCCTGCCTCCCATTCGGGCTGTTATGAATAATCCGCTATGTATTTTTTTTTTGTGTGTACAAATTCCTGCCTGAAAAGACGTCTTCATTTCTCAGAGGAGAAAAAAAAAAGAAAAAAACACGTTTGTTTTTAAAGAAACAGTTCATCCAATGAAGGGAGGTGGCTTTCCTTGCTAGTTTGCTAAGCCTTGCTGTGAATAGGTGCTGAATTTTATCCAACGCTATCTAGTAAAGACCTTTCGCCCATATATTTTTAATAGAGTGAGTTATGGCGACCGATTATAGGACGGCGAAGCAATCCCGAATTCCTGAAATGAGCCCAAGTCATTTATGATGGACTTTCTTTTTTTTCTGCTATGAAGCCCTGGGTTGACCCCTCTATAATTTCGTTCGGCATTTTTTTCCACATGTGTTTTTATTTATTTATTTCAGAGAGAGTGGGGGGAGAGGGAGAGGGAGAAGGAGATAGAAGCAGGGGTGAGATGAGAGGGGAATGTTATCGGCTGGCTGCTTTCTGCACGCCCTCTCCTGAGGTTTGAGCCTCCGCTCGGCCCCAGCCTGCGCTCTGACCGGGAATCCAACCGGTGACTTCTGGGTTCCGGGGGGGTGGGAGACGCTCAACCGCCTCGCCGCACGGGCCAGGCTGGTTCAAGATTTCCACATCGACGTTCAGGGGCGAGATTGGCCGGTCGTTTTCCTTCCTTGTAACGGATTTGGGGGTCGCTGTAGCACAGGGAGTGCCCCCTGTCTTCCATTCCTGCAAGCACTTTTCTAGACGGAGAGTATTTCTACCCTCCTATTGGTTAAGGCCGACGGTGGCGGCCAGTGGGGCCTGGAGGCTGTTGTGTAAAAAAGTTTTATTGCCGAAACCGGTGTGGCTCAGTGGATAGAGCATCCGCCTACGGACTGAAAGGTCCCAGGTTCGATTCCAGTCAAGGGCATGTACCTTGGTGGCGGGCACATCCCCAGTAGGGGGCGTGCAGGAGGCGGCTGATTGATGTATCTCTGTCATCAATGTTTCTAACTATCTATCCCTCTCCCTTCCTCTCTGTGAAAAATCAATAAAATATATTAAAAAAAAAAAAGAACACAGTCCCATCAAAGAGAGTCCCACGCTCTGACCTCCTTCATTACCTCCTTAAAGACCCCGGGTCTCAACACAGTCCCCTTCGGAGCGAGGTTCTGGAAGCCAGGACTTGGACATGTGAGTTTAGGGAGGAGACGCTTCACCTGGTCACATAAGGGCTCTCCAGGGTCGTGGTTAGTGACAGAAAGGAGACTGAAGATGGCACAGCCCCTGGCCCCGTCCTGCCCCTGGCAGTGAGCGCCTCCCCATGGGGCGAGTCTTCTCTTACGGAGCCGAGAGAAACAAAGAGTCCTAAGGGGGATCTCTTCTCACGATACAGTATTTTTAAAAAAATATATTTTATTGATCTTTTTACAGAGAGGAAGGGAGAGGGATAGAGAGTTAGAAACATCCATGAGAGAGAGACATGGATCAGCTGCCTCCTGCATGCCCCCCACTGGCTATATGCCCACAACCAAGGCAAATGCCCTTGACTGGAATCGAACCTGGGACCTTTCAGTCCGCAGGCCAATGCTCTATCTACTGAGCCAAACCGGTTTTGGCTCACGCCATAGTCCTTCCTCTTCCTGATGTGAAAACAGAGGCCTACAGAGGGCATTTGGCTTGCCCACAATCACACGGTGAGGTGGCGGCTAGAATCCGGGTCTGTGGCTCCCACACTCAGTGCTCTCTCCCCTTTCACCCTCTCCTCCCCAAGGTGGGCGCCCGCTAGTCCCCTGCTCCCCGCCAAAATGGGAGAAAAGGGAGCGAATCGGCAAGTTGGGAGCCGGCACCAACTCATTTCCTCTCGCAGGATGTTCGCGCTGAACTCCCCGCGCCAGTTCGGGGCGGAGAAATCTCAGCCGTGTGTGGGCAGGGGGTGCTCTGTCCCCCCCAGGCGGGGAGGTTGGAGGTGGGGGGCTGAGGCCAGAGGCAGAGCTGCTTGGCCCAGTTTTCCTGCCCCCTGTCCCTGCCCCGGCCTCCTTGTCTGATGTGGATGTGAGGGTGCGTGTGTGCATGTGTGTGTGTGCGTGTGTGTGTGTGTGTGTGTGTGCGTGTGTATGTGTGAGTGTGTGAATGTGTGTGTGTGTGTGCCTGTGTGTGTGTGTGTGTGTGTGCGTGTGTGCGCTCAGAAAACTGGAAAGTTGGACTGTGTTTGTTTCTACATCCAGCACTGTGGTTTTCCAACCAAATCCCCAGTCCCCAGTGAAGGGAGGGCCAAATTAGCTCACGTCTCCAAGTCCAAGTTGTAACGTGGAACAATAAATGTTCAGGAAGAGAATGTCGGCTTGGGGGATGGAGTCGACACCCCACTGCCCGGAGCGAGCCGCTCTCATGGAGCTGAGAAAGCTTCCGGAACATTCTGGGCCTTCTCACCACCCCTGCCCCCCAGGGACTGACATTGTGCGTGCCCGGTGTCCCTTTGGGCTGTGACATTGACCTGGTCTGGCTTGGTCTATGTGGGGTTCGTATTGGGGGTCCCTCCTTGCGTTACAGCGTGAGCTGGGCAGGAGAACCGCCTGACTGAGCAGCCCTCTCCCTCCTCGGACCCCACCCCCCGCACTGTGCCTCAGTTTCCTCGTCTGTAACGGGGACCCCGATTGTATCCAGCTGAGAGGGCCTCTGGGAGGATGAAGGCAAGGAACTCTGGGGCAGCGTGCTCGGGGCCCGGGCCCTATGGCTCAGGACGCATTCTCCGCAGGTCGAACCCAGGGCAGGTGGAGAGCGGGCCTGCTGTTTTCAGACTGCCCCCAAGCAGCAGTCTGCTCGCTGCTGGCCTGACCCCTGGAGTTCCAGTCCGTTCGTCAGAAGGTAGAGCAAGGCCCTCTGGGGCTGAGCACCAAGCACCACGCCCGCCCCTTCCGCAGAGGAGCCCGCAGGAAGGCTGGGAGCGGCCCTGGAGGGAGGGGTGCAGGCACGGGAGCCCTGAGAGCAGCGCCAGCCGGGCCGCTGGCTGCTCAGACCGGAGTCTCCCTCAGGGACATGGGGATCATGGGTTCCAATGGCCGCCGTCACACACACTCGTGCAGGACGGAGTGGCAGTGCCCAGGGTTTTCAAGCCGGCGACACTGCAGCTCCATGGTGGATGGTGAGTACCCGTCACTGCACACTGTCCCCACCGGAGGGTGGGCCCCACCCAGAGAGACCTTCACGGAGCCCCGGGGCCTCGTGCTGACCAGCTGGGTTCACAGGGCCAAGAGGACATTGGTCAGAGCCCTGCGAGGCCCTGAGACAGGGCAGCCGGCCCAGGTCCCAGCTTCCCTGCTGCCTTTGTGTCCCTACGGATCCCCGGTGAGGTGCTGGTCCCCAGTCACACAGAGCCCGCGGCTCGGGGGTGGTGTTCGCCCCCACAGAGGGTGGGAAGGGAAGTTTCCGGAAAGGTCACAGGAGGTAGGAGCCAGGAGACACGGCTGCCAGGGGCAGGGGTGTCTCCGTCCAGGGTTTTCCTCTGGGAAAGTGTGTGACCCAGTCCGTGGGGGTGCGCTCAGGAATGATGGGGGAGGGGAGGGGAGGGCAAGTGTGTGTGTGAGGAAGGCTGGGGAGGTCAGTGCAGGGGGGGAGGGAGGAATATATACTACTATTTGTAATACCTTAAACAATAAAATTGCCCTAATTGGTTTGGCTCGGTGGATAGAGCGTCGGCCTGCGGACTGAAAGGTCCTAGGTTCGATTCTGATCAAGGGCAGGTACCTTGGTTTCGGGCACATCCCCAGTGCGGGGCGTGCAGGAGGCAACTGATCAATGTCTCTCTCTCATCAATGTTTCTAACTCTCTATCCCTCTCTCTTCTTCTCTGTAAAAAATCAATAAAATATATTAAAAACCCCAATAAATTAAAAAAAAAAACACCCTATGAAATAAACCCAAACAACTCATTAAAGAAGGGTGAGAACCTAAATAAAAGGGATAAAAGAGCCGAGACCTGTTTGGCTCAGTGGATAGAGCATGCACCTGCGGACTGAAGGGTCCCGGGTTCAATTCCGGTCGGGGGCATGTATCTTGCTTGTGGGCACATCTCCAGTGTGGGGTGTGCAGGAGGCGGCTGATCGATGTCTCTCTCTCATGGATGTTTCTGACTTTCTAACCCTCTCCCTTCCTCTCTGTGAAAAATCAATAAAATATTTTTTTTAAAAAAAAGGGATAAAAGAAATGACGGGGGCCTGGCAGAGGGCACGGTGGTCCTTGAGACCCAGGGGACCCGGTCACACACCCTCAGGCAGGGACTGCAGCTTCGTGGGCCCAGCGACGCCCCTGTGGGGACCCGTTTACCTGCGACTTGGAGCCCGAGAGCCGCCAGCGGCAGGATCTGCTTTTAATTCTGTGGCCCAGGAGCGGGGATCGGGTGACCCGGGGACCAGCAGACCGGCCCTAATGATGTCCTGGCCCTGGGCGGCGGTGTCGGCGGCGCTGGGGAGCGGGTGGCGGGTAATCAGCTCATGTTAACATGCTGATGATCATGAAATGAAGACGCCCGTCTCCAGGGGAGACTGGGGGCCGAGGCGCTGGAGAGAAATCACGGGGACTCCGCAGAGGTCACGGTTGAAGGATCACACAACTTCCTTTACTGGAAGCAGCTGCTTTGGAAGATTAATTTGGGGTGAAGAGCGAACCGAGCTGCGTGGGGAAGACCTGTCCCCTCCGTGACGTACCGGGCACCGCCCTGTCCCGCCGTCCGGCTGCTGGCCATGCTCTTCCTTGGGGACCTCAGGGCACCCCCCAGTTGCCCGCAGTCCCTCTTTGGGGGAGTTTCCGTGAGATCTCCGTGTTCACACGCACACCGTGGCACCAACAGAAGGGAGCATCGACCGGGAAAACGGGGGCTGAAGATGGAGCCCATCTTTCTGCTAAAGCCACGTGGTCAGCCGTGCACAGGTCCCGGCCTTGTCCAGAGGAGAAACACACACCTCCTTGTGAAGCCACAGGCGCTGCGCGAGGGGCATGGCGGGGCTTGGAGAGTTGGGGTCCAGCCGAGGGGCCCTGAGAAGGGCGTCCGCTGCTAGCACCCCAGTTAGTGGCCGGGTCTTACCTCTGGACCCTGCAGTGCCGGTCACCTCTGCTCCGCTTTTCTCTTCTGCTCTAAGTTAAGAGGCATCACTGCTTGGTTTGTTCCAAAACATTCCTTCTTCAAATTCTTTTTTAAAAATACATATCTGTCTTTCAGAGAGGAAGGGAGAGAGAGAGAAGCATCAATGATGAGTGAATCATGGATCGGCTGCCTCCTGCATGTCCCCTCCTGGGGATCGAGCCCAGAACCCAGGCCTGTGCCCTGACCTGGAATTGAACCCGGACCTCCTGGTTGACAGGTTGAAGCTCAAACCCTGAGCCACACCGGCCGGGCTCCCTCGTCTGTGGATGGACACACCTGTTGTTGCCACCGTCCGGCCTGTGTGAATTACGCTGCCATTACTGTGCCTGAGCCCGTCTGTCTGAACACGTTTTCAGTTCATATATATATATATATATATATATTTTATTGATTTTTTTACAGAGAGGAAGGGGAAGGGATAGAGAATTAGAAACATCTATCAGTTGCTTCCTGCACGCCTCCTACTGGGGATGTGCCCGTAACCAAGGTACATGCGCCCGACCGGAATCGAACCTGGGACCTTTCAATCTGAAGACCGACGCTCTATCCACCGAGCCACACCGGTTTGGGCCGTTTTCAGTTCTTTGGGGTGTACGCCTGGGAGTGGAATTGCTGAGACCTGTCGTAGCTCAGTGCTGACCGTTCTGAGGAGCCACCAGCTTGTCCCCAGCAGCCGCCACCCTTTGCACGCCCATCAGCCCTGCAGGAGGGCTCCGGGTCTTCGTGTTCTCGCAGGCACTTGCTGTTTCCCACTGGAAAGAGTAGAGCCGTCCCCGTGGGTGCGCAGCGGCATCTCCCTGTGGTTTCGGTCTGCATGTCCCTGGAGCAGCTCTTTCTGTGCTTGCTGGCCGGTGGCGTGTCTTCTTTGGGAAATGTCTGTCCCAGGCCTTCGCCCATTTTAGGGAGTTGTCTGTCTTTGTGTTATTGATTGCCAGCGTTCTCTCTACACAGGTCCTTACCTGCAGGGGACATGTCCCAAGACCCCTAGGGGAGGCTGGAAGCCAGAGGGAGAAACAGGGGGAGGGACCCGGGAGGTTGGCCATCAGCACCAAGGAGGGAGCCAGCCCTTAGCCCCCCTAGGAAAGGGGCTGCGTCGGCCACACACACACAATCCCCCCCCCTTCTTCGTCCAGCCCCAGGGCCTGGTCCTGACTGGGCGATTGGGTCTGCTAGCCTGGGGGAGGGACCAGTTGGTTGGCTGGCAGGCTCCACCAGCGACTGGGGCCTGTAGGCAGCTCCTGCATTGAGCTCTGCCCCCTCGTGGTCAGAGCGCATCATAGAGATCAGACATTCCGGTTGTTCGGTCATAACAGTTGCTGAGGCTTTTATATCTGCAGATGGGACGATGTGTGTGGCACACGCCATCCTGTCAGCTGCCTTTCACTTTACAACATCCTTCCCCACCCACAGAGGTGGGCCCGCATCTGCACGGTCAACGCTGCACAGTGTGGCTGCTGCTGGCTCCTCCTTCCTCTGCCACCCTCAGTTGCTGGCACCGAGGTCCAAGGTGCAGGTGCACACTCTGTGGCTGAGGGTGAGGGGCAGGGCTCCGGCCTGGATACAACGTGTGTGTGAGGACTCTGCCACGGCGCTCACCAGACCTCATGTGGTGCCAGAGAGCGGGAGAGGGGGCTTGCAGGCCATCAGCTAGAGCCCTGGATGATGAGCTAAAATCCCGACACTTATACACGGGAGGTGTTTGCTCTTTCGAGTTTCCCTGTGGGAACCTGGGGAAGCATGCAGCGGTAGCGTCCTCTGAATGCGTGCTGATTGATGGCTGAGCAGACCCCAAAGATTTGCTTATGTCAACTCTGCTGGGGAGCAGGGAGGGGCGTGGGGTGCCCTGGACCCCGGAGCCCCGCCTCTGCCCGCTCCAGGCACAAACCTGACCTCCGAGGGCCTGCATCCCCTCCACTGTCTGAGTCGGTGCCTTCCCACCACCCAGACTTCCTCTCCTCTGGAGGAGAAAGTCCCAAACCCAGGCCTCAGCCCGGCTCCCTCTGCGGCTGCGGGAAGAACCGGTCCTTCGTCTTCCAGCCGTGGCGTGGCCAGCGACCTCGGCGTCCTTGGCTCGTGGCCGCGTCCCTCTGTTCTGCCCGTCATCACCCGGCCTCCCTCCTCTGCGTGTCTGTGTCCAAGTCCCTCCCCTCTCTCCTCCGAGTCACCAGGCGTGGTGTTGAGGGCCTGTTCTCATCCAGTGTGGCCTCCTCTTACCTGGACATCATCTGCCACGCCCTGTATTCACCAATACACCCCTTCTCTGGCAGGAGGCTGATTTGGGGGGATGAGGTCTGACACAAAAGGCACTTAGCACTGCTGCTGGGCCTGGGGCAGCTGTCCCGGCGGCGGTCACCACGGGGCCAGGGACCCTGGAAGCGGCCGAGGGGGGACAGAGTCTGAGCAAAGGACCAGCTCTGGCCGAGTGAGGTCCCTGCCCCCAGTCCGTCTTGTGTCTTCCTGGCTCGGATGCCCGAATATCGAGTTTTCCTCTCGCCAGCCACCCTTCCCTCCAAGCACGGTGCCTCTGACCGTTTGTTTACGTGTGGAAAATGCATAAAAATTTATAAAATAAACCCGTTTATCTCCAGACACGAGCGAGCCCGTGGCCCGGAGTGCATTTTTGCCGCGGGGTCATAAACCCCCCGCGTCAGGGCCACTAATGAAACGCGCCACACCCTAACGACTCTGCCCGCCTCGCCGGAGTCCGGCTGGAGCGGTGTCTGCCCCGGTGCGTCCTGGGAAAACCACCTCCTGGGAAAGAGGAGCGCATGCCCTCTCTGTGGGCAGGCTCTGTTTCCAGTGTGGGGGGGTCACTGGGCTCCACAGACATTTTAATTGAGCACCTACTAAGTCGCAGGCCCTGGGCTGGGAGGTAGGGACATAAGGACATGAGTGGAGACTAGTGTTTTGTTTTGTTTATATATATATATATACATACATATACACACACACACACACATACATACAGTGGTACCTCAAGATACCAGTCTAATTCGTTCCGTAATCTTGAGGCGTGGGAAACTATGAGACGCTCGAGTCGCGGTAAACTGGTGGGTCGTGTGCAGCCGGCCAATCCGCGCGATGACTCCTATCTCAACTGTTGCTCGTATTTCAAAGCAAAAATCGCTCGCTCCTTGACTTGTATCTCAAAAATCTTGTACGTTAGGGCACTCGTATCTCGAGGTAACACTGTATTTTATTGATTTCTTACAGAGAGGAAGACAGAGGGATAGAGAGTTGGAAACATCGATGAGAGAGAGACATCGATCAGCCGCCTCCTGCACGCCCCCTACTGGGGACGTGCCGGCAACCAGGATACACGCCCTTGACCGGAATCGAACCCAGGACCTTCCAGTCCGAAGGCAGGCGCTCTATCCACTGAGCCACACCGGTTTTGGCAAGGCTAGTGTTTTGTCAATGAGTCCTCGCCCTGGTGTGTGTCGGGGGGACTTGTGGACCCACAGAATCCAAACAGTGCCTGGTGGACCCACAGAATCCGAACAGGGTCCCCAGGAGAGAGGCCCCTGTCACTGCCCAGCATCTCGCGGCCAGCAAGGAGGAAGTCGGCGCTCATTCATGTCCAGGCAGCTGGGCGCTGGAGTTCACGCTCTTAGCTCGGGGGCAACCGTGGAGCCGGCAGGTTCTGGCAGGGAGTGACGTGGTGGGGTTTGCCGAAATCGGCATCGGACCCCCAACGGCAGCGAGCAGACGCCCAGGCCCGGGAGCCTGCAGGAGGGAGGGGCCGGCACAGCACCACCCCTGGCTGGCTCAGAGGTTCCCCTAGAGCAGTGGTTCTCAACCTTCCTAAGGCCGTGACCCTTGCATACAGTTCCTCATTTTATGGTGACCCCCAACCATAAAATTATTTTCGTTATTATTTCATAACTGTAATTTTGCTACTGTTAATGAATTGTAATGTACATATCTGTGTTTTGCGATGGTCTTAGGCTCTACAGTAGCGGTTCTCGACCCACAAGTTGAGCATTGCTAGCAAGGTCACCTAAGACCATTGTAAAACACAGATATTTATATTTTGATTCATAACTGTAGAAAAAGGATAGTTATGAAGTAGCAACAAAAATAGTTTTATGGTTGGGGGTCACCACAACATGAGGAACTGTATTAAAGGGTCGCGGCCTTAGGAAGGTTGAGAACCACTGCTCTAGAGGCTGAGAGTTGCTGATGCCCCCACAGGTAGGCAGGCAGGCGGGCAGCATGGCTCCGGGGTCTGGTCCAGGGACCCCCTTCTCCGTCTCCCCTTCCCCTAAGTGCGACGGGGAAGCCAGGGCTGGGGGCTGGGGGGTGGGGGTGGGGGTTGGGCGGGGCGGAGGCTCTTTCCCATCTTTTTGCCCCGTGATCATTAGGGCTGTTGATAAGCGAGGATTATCCATTAAAGGGATGAATTGTGTGCCTCCGAGGGTGATAACCGCCCCTGTAAATCAGACTTAATGGCGGCAGAAATTCATTAGGGGTTCATTTCCTAATGATAACGAATTGGCGAGAGCAGATGTCAGAGGCGGCCGTGACCGTAATTCTAATGCCGGGCCCCGGGGGTGGGATGCGTCCGGGACCTGGGATCCCAGCGAGCGAGCGAGTGAGCGAGCGCCTGCCTGCCCTTCTGGAACCTCGGGCCTTCGCTCTGCGGCCAGGGCCGTGGCCATGCTCCGTGCGGCCCTGAGGCCGAGGCCTCTGCTCTGGCTGTGCCTGCTTGTAGGAGCCACATTCCCCGGCCTGTCCCTCGGAAGCCTCCCCTCCCCTGGTGGCTGCGGGCAGCACCAGCCCCGCTGGCCTCCGGAAAAGTGGGGTGTCCCTGGGGTCAGGCCCGGGCTTCCCTCTGTATCTGTGAGCCGCACCCAGTACCCGGCACCCAGCACCCAGCACCCAGCAGAGTGGGTGCTCCGGGCGATGCCTGAGTTCGATAAGTGAGCACCTGGTTGTTTTGCTAAAGGCCCTCCGAGCGCTCTGTATGGTGCTCCTGTTCGTCCCCTCGGGCTGCCCTAGCAAAGCTCCCCCGACGGGGCTCACCCTGCAGAAATGCCCCTTCTCTCATGTCCCCGTTCCTTCTGGCCTCTAGGTGACATGGCCAGTTTGCTCCGATCTGGTCCCGGGGCCTCCGGGTGGGTGGAAGGACAGCTGGGCCTGATCAGAGTTCTGGGCACCTCCTGGGTACCCCTGCCGATGGCCTTGGCCGTTGCTGCGCTCTCTGAGCCCCCGCACGCATCCCCGGCATCCCCCTGTTCCGTGGCGCCTTCCTGCTGACGCGGGCTGTGCTGGTCCCCGTGCACTCCCCCCTCAGCCGCCGGGAGCCTCGGATCCTCAGGGGGTCTCGGCGGAGGAGCAGGGCCTCCCGGGGGTCATGGAGCCTGACTCTGCCTCTGCCCTCGCTGCGCTGCTGGGAGCGCGTTGGGTGCCCTCCACGTGAGCTTCTCCGAGGCCGCGGCTCCTCGGCCTGGGCCACCGGTCCCGAGCCTGCTGCTCCCCGTCCCCTCCACCTCCCGGGGCACGTCTACCTCAAGGTCATGGGCACGTGGCTGCTCTGTTCTACCTCTGCCCCTCCTCTGGGACCGCCAGGTGGGCTGGGGTTCCCTCTCCTTCTTGTCCACGAGGGGCTTTCCGGGGTCAAGGTGTCCCCCTTCCCTGGCCCCCGAGCCCTGGAGCAGAGTGGCTAACAGGATGAGCTCTACAGGAAGTGGGGGGGATGGAAAAGACCCGTGTATCACATGTGCAAGCATGCGCACTATCACATGTGCAAGCACATGCACTATCACACTCACAAACACATGCACTACCATATGTGCAAGCATGTGTACTACCACGTGCAAACATGTGCATTATCATATGTGCAAGCATGTGCAGTCATACGTGCAAGTATGCACACTATCACATGTGCAAACACGTGCACTATCATGTGTGCAAGTATACGCACTATCATGTGTGCAAGCATGTGCACTATCATATGTACAAGCATGTGCACTATCATATCGCAAGCATGCGCACTATCATATTGCAAGCCTGTGCATTATCATCAACGAGATGGACCAGGGAGCTACCCCGTAGCCTGGGGGCTTGCAGGGGAGAGAAGAGGGGCTCACAGAGGTGGGGGGCTGCCTCAAGGTTCCCAGAACAGTGAGTGAGGAGTCCAGTTCTCCCCTCTAACCTTCACTCACGCAGGCCCCCGCTGGTTCCACGCCTTCCATGCAGAGTCTTCTCCATTCAGCTGCTCGAGGGACCTCCCGCCAGGATTTCCCGAGGGTCTCTCTTCCCCCCGAGTCCCCGCTCCACCAGGAGACAGCGCCTTGTCCCGAAGGGCGGCCGCGGGGCCGGTGGGGGGCGCCCCGGCGTGGGAGGTGGGGGGTAGCGGGGCCTTTTGGGAGGCGAGCCCGGCCATTGTTCCCCGCCGGCCCGGCCATTTCCTCGGAGCCGTTTCTGGGTGTTAGAAAATTGGATTAAGCTTCAATCGCATTTTCCCCTAAACACAAAAGCCCGAAATTAGTAGCACATTTCCAGCAGACCTCACCGCGCGCCGCCGCACATCAGACGGCCGGCCGGGTGCGCCGGGGGCCTGGGCCGCGCGGGTCTGTGAAGTGAGGCGTGTTTGTAAACACGGCGCAGCCCAGCGTTGTTTTGACCTTGTGATATCTGAACCATATTCTTGTAAATTGTGTTCGACTCGGAATTGACATCCTGGGGATTTACAGCGCCGCCCCCCACCCACCCTGCAACCCCACCCCGGCCCCAAAACACTGCTTTGGATTTTTCTTACGAGCTCGTCTGAGGATGTTTTGTTTTTATAAAGGCCGATGTTATTATCCACAGTTGCAGGAGATCAAAGGGTCTTGAGGATGGACGCCTTCTCCGAGAGCTCCTCTTTGGTGCTCAGAACCCCCTCTTCTTAGGGATAAGGGTTGGGGGGCTCATTTAGTTACCCAAAGTACTGGCTCTGGGTCTCAGGGGGCTGAGAAGAAGCATGTGTGTGTGTGTGTGTGTGTGTGTTGGGGGAGAGGGGTGTCGCAGGGGATGGGTGTCACCCAGGACGGTCCCCTCAGGAGCAGAAGCCCTGGCTGGCGGGGGGCTTTGCCTGTCTGTGCCTTTGCTACGGGAAATCTTTGGCCCCCACACTCACCGCTCAAGCCTCAACTCAGACACCAACCCCCTTCCCTCAGCCCCTGGCAACCACGAATCCGCCTGCCCTCTCTGCAGATCCGTCTGCCCCGCACAGTTCAGGAGGAGAGGGGAGTTAGAGCAGGCGGCCTCGTGTGATTGGTTCCTCTCTCTGAGCCTGTGTGTTCCAGGTGCACCCTGTGGTGGCATCTGAACTTCCTCCCTGTGTGCGGCTGGGATACTCCATTAGAGGGACACACCACGTGTGCTTCAGCCAGCCAGCAAGGGCGGGCATGGGGCGGTCTCCACCCCTCGGCTACTCTGAAAACTGCGGCCGCGAGCCTTCACGTACGCGTGTCTGGGTGGACCCATGTTTTCCTTTCGCTTGGGTACAGGCCTAGCAGTGGAGTGGCTGGGTCACGCAGCTGCTTTACGGCCAACTCCTTGAGGAGCTGCCGAGGGGTTTTCAGAAGCGGCCGCACCGTCTCGCACCCCCAGCAGCGCCTAAGGGTCCCCACGTCTCCGCCTCCTCAGCAGCCTTGTCATTACTTGTCTTTGGTTGTAGCCGTCCCAGTGGCTTTGCGTCGCCCTAGCGATGAGTGGAGTCGAGCACCACTTCCTGTGCTGAGTGGCCATTGGGAGATCTTTGCAGAACTGGATGCCTAGACCCTTGGCCCATTTTATTTTATTTTATTTTTTATTGATTTTTTACAGAGGAAGGGAGAGGGATAGAGAGTTAGAAACATCGATGAGAGAGAGACATCTATCAGCTGCCTCTTGCACGCCCCCCACTGGAGATGTGTCCGCAACCAAGGTACATGCCCTTGACCGGAATCGAACCTGGGACCCTTCAGTCCTCAGGCCGACGCTCTATCCATTGAGCCACACCGGACTCGGCCCCTTGGCCCATTTTAAAATGGAATTGTCTTAAGGTGGAGTTGTAAGAATTTTTTCATTATTCTTACAACCAGACCCTTGCCATCTATCTCTGATTTGCAAATATTTCCTCCGGTTCCCTCCTTTCGCTTTCGTCTTAGTGTCCTTTGCACAAAAATTTTTAAGTTTGGCAAAGTCGATTGACCTATTCCTGCCTCCCCGACTCCCTTCCCTCCCGTCCTCCCCCACCCCGTTGCCTGTGATTTGGTGTCATGTTAAGAGACCATTGTGTCGTCTTAAGTCATGAAGATTTATGCTAGTGGTTTCTTCTGGAAATTTCAGTTTTGGCTCTGACATTTGGGCCCTGGATTTACTTGGAGTTAATTTTTGTATTTGGTGTGAGGTAGGGGTCCACGTTTATTCTTCAGCATGTGAACATCCAGTTGTTCAAAAGACTCTTCTTTCTCTCACTCATGGTTTTGGCACCTTTGTTGAAAGTAAATTGACCATACATGCGAGGGTTTCTTTCTGAACTCTCCGTTCTGTTCCTTTGATCTGTACGTCTATCCCCATGCCAGAACCACAGTGTTTGGCCAACTCTAGTTTTATAGGAAGTTTTGAAATTGAGAAATGGGGGCTCTCCAACTTGGTGCTTTAAAGCTTGTTTTGGCTCTTCGGGGTCCCTCGGGTTCCCACATAAATTCTTGTGAGCATGTCCATTTCTGCAGAAAAAAAAAAAGACTTGAGTTTTGTTTTTTGTTTTTTTTTAAAATATATTTTTATTGATTTCCGAGAGGAAGGGAGAAGGAGAGAGAGATAGAAACATCAATGATGAGAGAGAATCATTGACTAGCTGCCTTTTGCATGCCCCCCACTGGGGATTGAGCCCACAACCCAGGCATGTGCCCTTGGCCGGAATCAAACCTGGGAACCTTCAGTCCATAGGCTGACGCTCTATCCACTGAGCCAAGCCAGCTAGGGCAAGATTTGAGTTTTTTGACAGGGATCACATTGAATCTGCAGATAAACTTGCAGAGCTCTGCCATTTCAACAATATTACGCCTTCCACCCCATAAACACAGGGGGTCTCTTATTTATTTAGGTTTTCTTTCCATGATGTTTTGCAGTTTCAGGGTACAAGCGTTATACTTCCTTGGTTAAATTTATTCCTAAGGATTTTATTCTCTTGGATGGTATTGACAACGGAATTGTTTTCCTAATTGAATTTTCGGGTTATACAGTGGTACCTCGAGATACGAGTTTAATTTGTTCTGTAACCTTGATGCGTGGGAAACTATGAGATGCTCGTGTCGCGGTAAACTGGTGGGTCGTGTGCAGCCGGCCGATCCGCGCGATGACTCCTATCTCAAATGTTGCTCGTATTTCAAAGCAAAAATTGCTCGCTCGAGGGCTCGTATCTCAAAAATCTCATATGTTAGGGCACTCGTATCTCGAGGTGCCATTGTATTCTGAGCCGCTCAGGGGCGGAGTCAGCTGGCACAGACAGCCAGGGAGCGGTGCACCAACTCGGGGTTCCCTGTCCCCCAGGCACCTCGCGTGGCCCTGTGCCTGCATTGCTGGACCGTGAACGGAACTGGCCAGCTCCCAGCCCCGTCTGCCAACCTCTGGGCATCCCCTGCACCGTCCTTTGCCATCTCCTGACCAGCGGGCCAAGCCCAGGATGCCCGTGGGAGCCACTGGGGGAGACGGCAGAGCTTCCTCCTGGGCGACCCGTGGACAGGAGCACCTCCACCCCAGAGACAGGTGCATCTTTGTGGGATGGGATGGGAGTAAGAAACCTCCTATAAAGTCACTGAAATTTGGGGGCTTATTTGTTATAGCAGCTACTGTTGCCTCCACTAAGACTGCCAGCCTTTATGGCTGAACCTCCAGCATCAGCACCCGCCACACATCGTGGGAGCTCAGCAGATTTTTTGGAATGCATGCTTTTGAAGTCTCCCTGGCTTGACACTTCCAAGCTGTCTTTGATTTTTCCCCCCCTTTTTTTCTTTTTCTCCAGCAACTGAGCCAATGAACTCCTTCCAACATTGCCCGAGGCACTGCAAAGTAATATTTCGGAAAAGCATCAAAAGCAGAAATTGGCAGCGGATGACGAGAACCTGCCCGTTGGCAAAGGCCTTTTAGGTGTAGTTTTTAAAAACTGCTTCTACCTATGTGTTATCATTCGATCCCCATTTGATCCCCATGGACAGGTATGCCAGCTACCTACCCCATTTGACTGCTGTGGAAACTGAGGTCCAGAAATACAAAGTAACTAGAGGCCCGGTGCACTAAATTCATGCAAGAGGAGGCCTTCCTTCCCCCAGCTGCTGGCACCGGCTTCCCTCCAGCCTCAGCTTTGTCTGGAAGGACGTCCAGTCTAATTAGCATATTATCCTTTTATTATTATAGATTAGCCAAGGTTCTATAACTAGGAACTGGGTCACCTCAGGAGGAGAGGGGACGGGGGATCATTCAAGATGCCGTTAAAGGACTAGGGCTGAGAGCGGCTGACACCCTTCTTCCTGGATCCCAGTAGCCATAACTCAGCCCTAGGGTCCCCAATTGACCTGCGAGGGAGGCCAGGATGAGTCTGGGAAGAGGAGACAGGGCAGGGGGTCCCAGCCTTGTCTGTGCCACGGCCACCGAATTTCCCAAAGCTTACGTCTTGCCTAGAATCCCACAAAAGTAGATGTCTTTGGAGAGAACTGAGCAGGGTTTTGCAGTCAGTATTTTAGGACACATTATTGGGGCAATCCCTTCCCTCCGTGGAGAGTTGACTTTCCCATCAATCAAATAGGTGGTTGCTCCCAGCCTGGGGGCCCTGGGTCCCAGGAGGAGGGGGTGTAGACTGCGTAGTGATTCTGAGTCTTTGAATCTTCCTGCAGACTCAGGGCTGCAGTAGGTGGAATGCCTGCTGACGTTACTGGGATTAAAAAGAAACACATTTACTTGAAAGCTCGCTGGTTTTTGTCACGGCTATTCTCAATGAGCACAAACAGGGAAATATGATTTCTATCAGGTGAGAATTTGTGAGAGACTTTCTCATGTCAGAGGCCTTTCTAATGAAAAATGTCTGGAGCCGCAGACTTCGCCTGCTGCCACCCGCAGGTGCTGCTGGAGAGCCTTCCCTGCACCAAGCGCTGCGTCTGGTGAATGGCCTAGAAGATAATATAACCCCTGTCCTGAAGGACTCCAAGCCCAGTGCAAATGTGTGCATTGGTGGGATGGACACAGGCATAAACAGATAGTTATAAAACAACTAGAGGCCTGGTGCACAAATCCGTGCACAGGTGAGGTTCCCTTGGCCTGGCCTGCAATGGGGCTGATCAGGGCCTTCTCCCCAAGTCCTGATCAGGGTGGGGCCGGCTGGCTGGGGAGTGGGGGGAGGGACAGCGGGAGGTTGACCAGCCACAGGAGGTTGGCTGTGGGAATGCACTGACCACCAGGGGTCAGGCAGCTCCTGTGTTTAGTGCCAGCCCCCTAGTGGTCAGTGCGCATCAGAGCCCATTGTCCAGTTGTCTGTTTGACCAGTCATAACAGTTGATTAGGCTTTTATATATATAGGTTGGGTGAATATTAAGATGGAAGGAAGCACCTCAGCCTTAGAAACACCACAGGGCACCTATTCCAGAGTGGGCCTATCAGAGAAGACCGCCTGGAGGAGGTGGCATTTAAATTGGGAGAGTCAGTCCAGCTAATAGGTGAGGGAAGAGCATTATGGGTAAATGGAACTGGTGAAGACCCAGATGTAATAATGATTGAGGAGCACAGGCAAGAAGAGGAAAAATAGATGCATGGGGCTACTTCAAAATTACAAACTTGTGTGTGTCCAAGGGAACCCAGTGAATGGGAGAGAGTATCTGCCAGGCACGTATCTGTCATGGGTTAATATCCACAATTAATGCCAGGCTCCTACAAGCAACAACAAAAATCCCGATGACAAGAATGGCTAACGGTGGTGAGTAGACACTTCTCTAAGGAAGATGTAGAAATGGTCAATAAACACGGGGAAAGGTGTTTGGTGTCACTAATCCCTAGGGACATGCAGGTCAAAATACCGTGAGAGACCACCTCACACCCATTAGGATGGCGACTAGCAAAAAAAAAAAAATATCACAAGACAAAACAGGAAGTGACATGCTGGTGGGATATGGAGGGAATTGAAGGCTTGAACCCTGCCCTTGGGAGCGGGGGTGGTGGTAAAATGGTGCTGCTGCTTTGGCAAAGCCTGGCAGTTCGTCAACATTAAAAACAATCTCTAGCCCTAACCGGTGCGACTCAGTGGATAGAGCGTCGGCCTGTGGACTGAAGGGTCCCAAGTTTGATTCCGGTCAAGGGCATGTGCCTTGGTTGTGGGCACATCCCCAGTAGGGGGTGTGCAGTAGGCGGCTGATCAATGTCTCTCTCATCGATGTTTCTAACTCTCTGTCCCTCTCCCTTCCTCTCTGTAAAAAAATCAATAAAATATATTTAAAATAAAAAACACCACAAAACAATCTCTATAGAGGTAGTCATTCCACGTCTGGGTGCACACCCACTGGAGTGACGCAGGGACGCACCCAGATGCAGGCACGCCCCGTTCACAGCCGCGTCACCCACCCTGGGCGGCAGGGGTAGGGTCAGGGGGGAAGGGGGAGGCCAGCCTAGTGTCCGTCCAGGGTCACACCAAACCCGGCCAGCACCTGCAGGAGGGTAGTATTCAGCCCTGAAAAGGAAGGGCATCGGGGCACCGGCTCCACGAGAGAGGGGGACTCTGGGGACAGTGCCCAGTGAAATAAGCCAGTCGCAGCAAGCCCAGCGCCCTGCGACCCCCCTTCTGGGGTCCCCACGGGAGTCGGATAGATAGACACAGAGCAGCGTGCGTGGCTGCTGGGGCTGGAAGGAGGGGAGACGCGGGAGTTCGGGTTTAACGGGGACAGAGCTTCAGTTGACCACGATCAAGGGCTGTAGGGGGGGCTGAGATGGGGATGGTTGCACCAATGTGGATGCACTTCATGCCGCTTCACCGTTGAAAATGATAAATCTTATGTCTCTGTTACACAATGAGAGGCGGGCTGGGGATCGAGGGCCTTCTGGGGACACGGTGATCAGCAGGGATTTGGGGGGGGGAGGAGTCTGAGGAGCTAGAGTGACACTGTGACTGCCCACTGGCCCTGCCCGGCCCTTCCTTGGGACCCATCCTCCCTTCCTCCCGTCTGCCGCGAGGCCCCGCTGGGCCGGCTCCGCTCTCAAAGGCATTTCTGAAATGCCTGGCTCTGAGGGCACCGCTCCCCGCCGGGCCGCGGGGGACCGCCCCGGGGAGGAGCACGTCCCAGGCCGCTGACCTCGCCGCCCGCTCCCTCTGGGCGCGGCCGGGCCTCATCTGGAACCTCTAAAAAGTTCATTTAGCACAAAGGCGGCGGCGGTGGCACGCAGGGCCCGGCCCTCGTCGGGAGCCCGCGCTGGCCTTTAAAAAGGGAATTAATTCAAAATAAGTCCTTGGGATCACAAATCATTAACAGGCATGTTCCAGAAATGCCCGAATAATTGCACTGCGGGGGGGCGCCGAGCCGGCCCGAGCTGCCGCCGCCGTGAATGGGGGATTGTTCCGGGCGGGAGCTGGGGGAGGCCCGACGAAGGAGATGCCAGCGTGGAACCTGGGCTTTCTTCTATGTGTTTATTATTTATTTTTTAAAATATATTTTATTGATTTTTCACAGAGAGGAAGGGAGAGGCATAGAGAGCTAGCAACATCGATGAGAGAGAGACATTGATCAGCCGCCTCCTGCACATTCCCCACTGGGGATGTGCCCACAACCGGGATACATGCCCCTGACGGGAATCGAACCTGGGACCTTTCAGTCCACAGGCCGACGCTCTATCCACTGAGCCAAACTGGAAGTGGTATCTAGCGAGGGTGTGTCGTGGTTTAATCTTCTTTCTGGTACCTTCTGGCTGCAGGGAGGGGGGCAAGAGGTTCACACCCCGGGGGAGAGGCCACCCTGGGGAGTCCCAGCCCCTGGACACAGTGGACATAGGGGGCATGTACCCACCTGGCTGTGAAGGGGCTCAGTCTTCGGAACAGAGAGTCCCAGTGGCGCCCCCAGGCCAGGGCCCAGCCCACACAGTGTTTCAGGGGAACCCCAGGGCCTGGCTCCCAGTCCGTGGGAGGCAGGCTCCGTGACCCGTCTCGGGCAGAGGCCGCTTTTATTTTTATTTATTTTTTATTTTTTAAAATATATTTTATTGATTTTTTTACAGGGAGGAAGGGAGAGGGATAGAGAGTTAGAAACATCGATGAGAGAGAGACATCCATCAGCTGCCTCCTGCACGCCCCCTACTGGGGATGTGCCCGATACCAAGGTACATGCCCTTGACCAGAATCGAACCTGGGACCTTTTAGTCCGCAGTCCGACTCTCTATCCACTGAGCCACACCGGTTTCGGGCAGAGGCCGCTTTTAGCAGAGAAACAGCATCCATCTCACCCAGCACCAGGGCCGAGAACGTGCACTCGGCCAGCAGCCCGTTCCCGGGAAGGTCCGCTAACCGAGGGCCCGCGGACAATAGGGATGGCTCAGCCCGTTTGTAAGGGGACCCAGTCAGAGACAATAAGTCAGACCCAGCCAGGCACGGAGGAGACGGTGACCCCACGGTCCTCAGCCAGTGAGGACCCCAAGGAGGGGTGCCCCGGGGTTACCAGCCTGTGACCGCCGCTCTCTGCCCGCCCAGACGCCCGCTCCGGCGGACGGACTGAAGGTCTCCCCCGGCTTCCCGTCTCCAGCTCTGTCCTGGGAGTCGGGCCGGTGAGCATTGCTCACCAAGGGAAGTAGCTTCGGACGCTCCTGTCTCCTGCAAGTAAGAGCGGTGGTGGCCGAGACCGGTGTGGCTCAGTGGATAGAGCCTTGGCCTTCGGACTGAAAGGGGCCCAGGTTCGATTCCGGTCGGGGGCATGTACCTTGCTTGCGGGCACATCTCCACAGTGGGGCGTGCAGGAGGCGGCTGATCGATGTCTCTCTCTCATAGATGTTTCTGACTTTCTATCTCTCTCCCTTCCTCTCTGTAAAAAAAATCAATACAATATATTTAAAAAAAAAGAGTGGTGGTGAGTGGAGATACACCAGCCCCACCCCCCCGGAGCTGGAACAGGGGGGTCGGGGAGAGGGGATTTCCAATCCCAGAGGCCCTCTGGGAGGAGGAGGAGAGTTTGGGGTCCAGGCCTGCCTCCAGGTCAGGATCCCCATTATCTGCGAGGTTTGGCCCATCCCCCACCCCCACGTCGCCCTTGGTCTCCAGAGCTTCAGTTCACTCTCCCCTCCTGCCCTCCTTCTCTCCTCCCGTTTCTTTAAGACGCCCAGGAGGCATTTCAACCTCAGCGGGTACAGCCTTGGGGAGCCTTTCTGAACCCCTGACCCCGCGAGCTTGGAGTGGCACGAACCAGAGCGCCTCCTGCCCGGGCCAGCTGGGTGCCACACAGCAATTTCCGCCCCACCGGCTGACAGTGACAGTTGGCGCCCCCCCCCTCATCTTCCCCCCCTCTTCCCCCGTCCCCGCTCTCTGTTCCCCTTGGTGCCCCGGCCGTCTCAACTTGAAGGCCACTAGGGTCTTGTCAGAAAGTCTGGCTGCCGGGGCTGAAGGGAGACAGACACTGATAAATACCCTTTTGATCTGCAGAGCCACTCAGCGAAAATAAACCGAAAATAAACCGCAGGCCTGGCCCCCCGGGGTGGGTCGGAGCCCGTGGGGGCCGGGGGTGGGAGGAGAGAGAGAGAGAGAGAGAGAGAGAGAGAGAGAGAGAGAGAGAGAGATCCTTCTCGGGAACTCCGGGGTCCTAGGATCCCCAGGCACATTTCGTATCCCAAGGAGGGGGTGTGGCCCGGGAGGGACCCCCCAGGCTCGGAGCCAGGCGAGGGACCTAATTAGGTGAAAATCATTTAAATGGTTTCCGAGGCCTCGCTTGACTTACGGCGTTTATCACCACCCCTGGCTAATGAACAGCAGGACAAACGACCGAACAAAAGCTCCCCTCTCTTCCCAGGGATTATGTTAATTTCCATTAATCTTATATATTGCCGTCGCGCCCTCGCATGAATGTTATCTTAAAGGCCCAAATGCCTCCTTTGATCTTGGGGAGAAGAAAAAAAAAAAAAGAGAGAGAGAGAGGGAAGAAGGAAGAGATTGCAACCCGCGTTTGTTTAGAAAGGACGCTTTGCCCGGCTCCCAGCCGGCTCTGGAGTTTGGGGTGTTGGAGAGGCAATGCAGTCTCTGCGGAGGTTCTGGGGGGAGGCCCGAGGGTGGGGCCGCTGGTCCTCGCAGGCCCTCTGCATTGTGATGGCTCCTGACGGTTCTACAAGAATGTGCTGGAACTCCGCCATCACTAGTTCCCCAGTTCCCTGGTGCAATTTGGTAGCCGTGTGGCCACAGAGCAGAACCGGACCAGGGCTGTCCCGGTGACATTTCTCACCCCTGCCCACGAAGCCACGAGGATCTCACAGAACTTCCCATGAAAAACGCAGCTCGGCCGAAACCGGTCTGGCTCAGTGGATAGGGCGCCGGCCTGCGGATTGAAAGGTCCCAGGTTCGATTCCGGTCAGGGGCATGGACCTTGGTTGTGGGCACATCTCCAGTGGGGAGCATGCAGGAGTTGGCTGATGGATGTTTATCATCATCATCGATGTTTCTAACCCTCTGTCTCTTTCCCTTTCTCTCTCTAAAAAAAAATCAAGTAAAAAAAAGATACTTTAAAGATTAAGTATAAAAACAAAAGAAAGAAAAACACAGCTCCGTGGCTGAGTGTCCACCTGTGGACTAGGAGGCCCCGGTTTGATTCGCAGGCAGGACACACGCCGGGAAGTGGGGAAGGTGGGGGGGGGAGGGTGGTCTCGATCCCCAGTGTGGGGTGGGTGAGATGCAGCTGATCCTTTATTCTTTCTCATCCTCGATGGCTCTCTCTCTCTCTCTCTCTCATTCTCTGAAATGAATAAAAAATATTTTTTAAAAAACAGAAATACACTAAAACGCTAAGACCAACCCTGCAAACACATGGGAGAGCTTCCTTTGCACATGCGCAGTGTTGGGAATAGAGGTGTGCTAAGACCTCACTCTTGCCCAGAGGAGAGTAGTGAATTAATAATAATAATTAATAATAATAATAATTATGTGCCTGTGGGCCAGGCTCAGTGCTCAAGCATTGTAATGATCTCCGCCGAAATCTTCGTATCACGAGATTGTTCACCAGCGGGAGGGCTGAGCCTCAGAGAAATGGATGAACTTGCCTCAGGTCACCCAATGCATGAGCTGTCAATGGTGGTGGCCCTGGGGTTTGCCACATTCTCCGAGGATCAAGCCAGGGCTCCCTGCGCACCCGGTGGGCCAGGGCTGTCCATGAAGGTGGTCTCACCACGCCTGGCCCCCACTTTGCAGATTCTGAGACTGAGGCTCAGGAGGAAGGGACTTGAATGCCTCTGCCTCTTCCTTCCTCCTGCGGGGGTGGTGGGGCAGAAGGCTGGCCCCCCATCCCGCGGGTTCCTCTGGGGCTCAGGGAAGGCCTCAAAGAGGGCGTCTGGACAGGCGCAGGGTGGAGGTTTGGGGCCTAGATCAGCCCCCCGGGGCTTCCAGGCTGCGAGCAGGGTGAGAGCGGGCAGCCTGGCCTGTTTACTCAGCTTTGGGGGAGAGATTTCATCCAGGGCCCTGGCTGCTGATAAAGCCGTTCTGTTTTCAAACCAAACACCCGGCCTTGCCTCGGAGGCCCGGGAGGCTGGGAAGCAGGATGCCGCGAGTCTCCGCGAGGATCTTTCCCGCCGGGTCACCCCCCGGGTATCTCGTGGGCACAGCTGAAAGGGACCCCTCACCGTGGTCACTTCAAAGGACAGCCCACGGCAAGTCCTTGAAGAGCGAGGCTGGGCCGAGACTGGTGTGGCTCAGTGGATGCAGCGTCGGCCTGCGGACTGAAGGGTCCCAGGTTCGATTCCGACCGGGGGCACGTACCTTGCTTGCGGGTACATCTCCAGTGTAGAGTGTGCAGGAGGCGGCTGATCGATGTCTCTCTCTCATTGATGTTTCTGACTTTCTATCCCTCTCTCTTCCTCTCTGTAAAGGATCAATAAAATATATTAAAAAAAAAAAAAAAGAACGAATCCGGGACACGTTGCTGGCCAGCCCTCCCCCCTGGCCCTCCTCCCTTCTCCTCCCCCAGCCCCTGACCCCGACCGAATGCCTCCAGAGGCTGCTGGCTCCGGGCCCTGGAACTTTCTGTGTTCTCCCACTTTAGACCTCAGGGCAGCCCCGGGAAGGGAGAGTTCTCGTCTTCCTGTTATGAAATCAGAGCATCAGGCGGAGAAGGGTCTCATCCAAGGCCATGAGGCTGGTGAGTGGTAGGTCCGAGCTGTTTCCAAAGCTGGTGCCACGGTCTGAGCGGGACGGCCTGCTGGGCACAGGCGATGGCCACAGGGGAGAAGAATTCTCCTCCTCATCATCATCATCATCATACTCGAGGCCCGGTGCACAAATTCATGCACAGGTGGGGCCCCTCTGCCTGTCCGGCTACTGGGGCCGATTGGGGCCAGCAGGAGGGGACCAAGGGAGGTTGCCCGGCCTTGGAGGATGGCTATGGGAGAGCACTGACCCCAGGGGGCAGCTCCTGCATTGAGCATCTGCCCCCTGGTGGTCAGTGTGTGTCATAGCTACCAGTCAGTCATCTGATCGTAATGGTCGGTTAGGCTTTTATAAGGGTAGATTATGGCAGTGCTTTTGAAGGTGGCTGCCATAGTACCTCCCCTTCCACACGGTCTGCTGATAAAGTGACTTTGACACTCCTCCCACCATGCAATGGGGTCTAGGTTCCCTCCCCTGGAACGTGGGCAGGCTTGTGATTATGGCCAAAGTCAGTGGTTCTCAACCTGTGGGTCACGATCCCTTTGGGAGTGGAACGAACCTTTCACAGGGGTCGCCTAAGACCATCGGAAAATGCAGATATTTACATCACAATGCGTTAACAGTAGCAAAATTTCATGGTTGTGGGTCACCACCACATGAGGAACTGTATGCAAGGGCTGCGGCCTTAGAAAGGTTGAGAACCACTGGCCAAAGTGATGCTATGTGACTTTCAAGGCTAGATCATTACATCATAAAAATGCTTGTGTGGCCCGGCCGGAGTGGCTCAGTGGTTGAGCATCGACCTATGAACCAGGAGATCGTGGTTCCATTCCCAGTCAGGGCACATGCCCGGGTTTGGGGCTCCATCTTTGTGGGGGACCTGCAGGAGGCAGCCGATTGGTGATTCTCTCTCTCTCTCTCTCTCTCTCTCTCTCTCTCTCTCTTATTGTTTAAAGTATTACAAATAGTAGTACATATGTCTCCTTCTCCCCCCTGCCTCACCTACCCCCCAGTACATGCCCTCACCTGTCCCTCCTCCCAGTGTCTTGTGTCCATTGGTTATGCTTATAGTTGTTCTCTTATTGCTGTTTCTCTCTCTCTCCCTTCCTCTCCAAAATCCATAAAAACATATTTTTTACAAATGCCATGCGCTCCGTCTTGCTCTCTGGGGACACTGTCTCTTGGACCCCAGCGGCCACGCTGCCAGGAAGCCCAACTTAGCCTGCAGGGCCGGGCCATGCGCGTCCCAACCCACAGCGGAGCGGACGGCAGCATCGGCCGCCGAGCACCGCAGCGACGGTCCGTGAGAATGGTCCCGGCCTTCGAACCCCGGTCCATCTGAGCCTCCTCGCCGAGGCCCAGAGGCCCAGAGGGTGGGGACAGAGACAGACCCCGCCCGCCTTCCTGACCCACAGAGCCCGGTATGAGGAAGTGGTTGGGGAAGCCGCTGTGGCTCAGCGTTCACTTGGTGCTCAGCACAGTCGCCAGAAAACACAGCCACCGTCGTAAGCAGGGCCAACGTTCACCGAGCCCGCGCTGCAGGCGTGGCCCCGAGTCAGAGCCCAGAGCCGGAGGTGGAGGGGGCTCTCAGGCGGGGCCAGGGATGCTCCCCGCTGGCCAGATGGAAAAGGCAGGTTCCCAGGCCCCACCCCAAACCTGCTGAGTCAGCCTCATACCAGCATCTCAGTGGCCAAGTCAGGGTCAGCACACAGCCAGGACACAGGCCGATTGGATTCGACGGAACGCAGCAAAGGTTCATTCATCACAGCTCTCACCGTCAGCAGGGGCCTCCCTCGTCTGGTGGACGCAGGGACGAGGAGGACAGACAGTGAGACGGGAAGGGCACAGACATAGCGACGCTTACCGGGCCACTCTCCCCGGGGGCTTGAGACACACGCTCTATTCTGTGACTTTCTCACACCCGCTTTCGTGTTTTTTTAAAGGTGGAGGCATTGCCGAGATCGGTTTGGCTCAGTGGATAGAGCGTTGGCCTTCGGACTGAAAGGTCCCAGGTTCGATTCCAGTTGGGGGCATGTACCTTGCTTGCAGGCACATCTCCACTGTGGGGCATGCAGGAGGCGGCTGATCGATGTCTCTCTCTCATCGATGTTTCTGACTTTCTATCTCTCTCCCTTCCTCTCTGTAAAAAATCAATAAAATATATTTAAAAAAAATATATGGAGGCGTTGGTAGGTTTCCGGAGTTTTCCCAAATCCTCTGGCTGGCAGGCGACCAGCGGGGATCCAGACCGCCCGTGGTAGATCAGTCGCACGCCGACCTTGCCTGATCCCCTGCTGGAGTCGGAGCGGGGCGGCGCCCGAAAGGCACACACACACACAGGGCGCCTCCCGGGAGGCAGCTGTGACTTCTCCTGGCGGTGGGAGGTTGGGCTGGCGCTTGGGACCCATCCTCTCTTCTCTCTCAGCCAGGGGCAGTGGCCACATTGCCCAAGCTCTTTTGCACCAAGGGCACATGCTCTGGCGAACGAGCTGTGCAAAGAAGCTCCGTGTGGCACCTCTGGGAAGCTTCCTGAGTGAGCGAGCATCCGTAAGGAGTGTGGGTGTGAGGGCTGGAGCTCCAGCAGCCGTGTGAGACCATGAGGGCGAGAGTACGCCCCAGGGTCAGCAGGGGAGAGCCGGAGGAAGCCTGGCCCCCGGTGACAGAAGAGCTAGCGGGCGGGCCCTGACCATCCTTGATGCAGGAGAAACAGAGCAATGGCCCTTTCTCAGCCCCAGGGGATGGCCATCTGTCTGTCCGTCTATGGGCCTTGGCAGCTTCTGAAGACGCCCGCTAACAATACGCTCGTCAGGAACGACGCTTCTTCTCTGCGGGGAAATAAACAGAGGCTCAGAGAGTTCAGCGAGCTGCTCACCATGGCAAAGTGGGGGGTCGGGATTGGAACCCAGAGCCCTCTGCCAGCCTTGACCTTCCTTTCTCTACCACACTCTGCCAAAAAAAAAAAAAAAAAAAAAGAGCTAGTTTCCACACCTATTGGAAATCTATTTGGCCCTCCCACCATCAGATTGGGTACCTGCAGGTAGAACCCTTGAAGACAAGATCTTTGACCCCTGCCCTTTGGCCTCAAGTCTCGGTGTTGAACGCCTCGGCCTGGCCTGGCTGCATTGCTTTGGCCCAACCAGAGGCCGGTTTTCCGTGCTTCTGTCCGTGGTCCAGATTCACTCCTTGAGGGCGGCCGTCCATCCTGCTTCCTCGGCTGAATCCTTGACCCAAGTCAGAGCTGCATTTGGCCTGCTGGGGCCATACCTCTACCCAGCCCCGCCCGGTCCCCGGGCTCCCACCCACAGCCTGAGAGCCCTGCAGGTAACGCCCAGCGCAGGTGCTGCTGGGTAGGGCCAGCCTGGCATCTGACTTTCCCCGGCCTCCACCCTCCCCTCCGCACCAGATTCTGCGTGGACCTCCGCCACCCCTGGAGGAGAGGCCTCGGGGACACGCTGTCCCTCCCGCCAGACGCTCCCTAATTCCCTGGGGCCGGATCCCTCACGGCTTTCCGTTTATCACAAATGGCTTTCCGAGCCAGCGGGTTTAATTGCATTACACTTAGGGAAATTGGTGCCATTTCTTAATTACTTTTGTAGTTGGAAAGCAATTACTTAGCGATCACATGAAGGTCTTCTTGAGTTTCCCAGAGCCGCGCAGCCTTAGGCAGGATCCGCGGGGGAGCCAGACCTGGCTTTGCAGGGGTGGGGTTGGCTGCTTTGCGGGGATCTAGGGTGTGGGGTGAAGAGTGAGGCGCGTGGAAGAGCCCTGGGTAAAATCAAGGTGTTTCTAATCACCCACCCATTTGTCTAAGCCCAAACCCGACAGTCACCTTTCACATCTGCCTCGTCTTTAACTCACTGCATCTGGACATCAGTTATGTCCTGCGGTTCCCCATCCTGGTACCTTTTAGTCCTGCCCCCCTCCGAGTCCCCGTCTGGTCCAGGCCACCATCATCACTGACCCTCAGCGATGGCCTCTTCCCTGGTCTCCTTGGGCCCGCCCTGGCCCCCCGTAGAGTGATGGTTCCCCCAAAATCTGTGTCTGCCCAGAGCCTGTGAATGTGACCTGGTTCGTACAAAGGGCCCTGTGCAAATACAATTAAGTTAAGGATCTTTCAGTAAGATTATCTCGGCTTCCCGGGTAGGCCCGGAGCCAATGAAAACTATCCTTAGAAGAGCAGGGGAGAGGGCACACAGAATGCTTTCCCAGACTCCCTTGCGGCCAGGCGTGGCCATGTGACCCAGCTCTGGTCCACAGGATGCAGGCAGAACATGGCCGTAAGGGTGGGAGCATCCTCTCCCTGCCCCCTGCCTCTCACTAGCTGGAGAGCGGAAGTGGGGGCAGGACCCGGTGGTCCCCTCTTGGGCGGAGAGGTGCAAGCTCCCTCTTGGGGTGGAGGGAGAACACAGACCCCTCCCAGGAGAGAAACGGGCCCCTGGCTGGTGGAGCCGCGGTTATTCTGGGTCTCTGCGAGCCCCGCCAGACCTGAGTGTCTGGTTATCCTGGGCTGTGCCCCCACTGACTCGGGCTGAGAGGAACCAGCCCAGAGGTTTGTCTCTCGGGATACTGAGAGGCGCTCGGTGCCAGGTGCTGGGCTGGGGTGCAGTATAGCCAGAGCAGACCTTTCTGTTCCTGGGGACCCTCACGCTCAGGGGCTGCAGGAGGGCTGAGCTGAGACGGATCCAACACCTCCCCAAGGAGGCGCCATGAAGCCGGAGCTCTGTAGGAGGCGCAGGGCAAGGTGGCAGGGATGGGCTGGCAGGTCCTGGGAGAACACAGCCTGGCCTGATGCTCCGGTGGGGTGTGGGCATCGGGAATAGACCACGTGACCGGCTGGTGAGCTTTCTTTTTTCTTTTTTAAAAATATACTTTATTGATTTTTTTTTTGCAGAGAGGAAAGGAGAAATATAGAGAGTTAGAAACATGGATGAGAGAGAGACATCGATCAGCTGCCTCCTGCACGCTCCCCACTTGGGATGTGCCTGCAACCAAGGTACATGCCCTTGACCGGAATCAAACCTGGGACCTTTCAGTCCGCAGGCCGATGCTCTAGCCAATGAGCCAAACCAGTTTCGGCTGGTGAGCTTTCAAAAAGAATCTTCTAGAGGCGGCGCTCGGAGATGCTCGCAGCATCCCTGCCTCGGGAACTTCCTGTCTCGGAGTCCTGGGGCCCCTAGGGGTTGTCCCAGGCTCCTGGCCGTCGGGAATCCATTGCATCTCCGCTGCTCCAGATCCGGGAACTGCAAGGGCTTTCTCTTCGTCTCTCTCTGCTCCTCAGGGGACAGTGCGCCGGGCAGGGCCTTCCCTCCTGCTTCTGTCCCCCTGCGGGGCTGTGGTCCGTGGGGGGACGCTGAGTTTCAGGTGCAGCACACATCAGGGAGGCCATTGGGACCTCCCTATTTACTCCGGGCTCGTGTTCATGCGGCGCCGGGCCTGAGCCGGGTGGGCCCGCAGAGGGCTGTGCGTGGAGGTGGCGAGGTCAGTGAGTCTGCAGAGGGACAATGACAGGCTGTGGGGACACGGAGGGAGGCCCACCCCTCCCTCTAAGTTGGAGACAAGAGCTTGCGCGGGCTGGAGAGTGGGTGAGAGGTGGCCGGGCCTAGAGGAGGGTGAGCTCTGGGAGTGGGCATCGCCTGGGCCACGGCTGGCAGGCCCGCGGGCAGCACAGCCCCGGTGCGGGAGCTGCAGGGCCTGGGGCAGCGGAGGCGGGGGGCGGGGACTGGCCGGTCATCACTCGAAGACGCAGAGGCGGGCAGGGCTGAAGTCACTGGTTTCACGCTGGAGCCGAAACCCCTGCGTGTGGGGCGAGGCCAGGCCACGCTGTGAGGGACACTCCCACCCCCCACGTCACGTGCCCGAGTGGGTGGGAGAAGGCGCAGGGGGTCGGTGCCGAGGTTTCGGGGGGCGCTTTTGTTTCTCGGGGCTGTGGTAGCGAGTGGGGTACCGTCCATGGGGGCTTACACAGCAGACACCCATTCCCTGCAGTCCCGAAGGCCGGAGGCCCAGGCCAAGGCCAAGGTCGTGCTCCCTCCGCAGGCCCCTGGGAGGGTCTCTCCTGGCCGTGGCCAGCGTGGCTTGGAGGCCATCCTCCTGTGCCTGGCTGATCGCTGCGTCCCCCCACCCTCCACCTCCGCCCTCACCGGACCTGCTCCCCGCTGTCCCTGCCCACCCCCTCTTCTGAGGACCCGGGTCCCCGGGTGCTGGCCCCTCGCCTGGATTACACTCCAAGATGCCCTTCCCACGAGGACGGACACACCAGGTCCCATTATCATTCTGGGGGGATGGGACCGGAACCTGTCTTTTGGGGGCACAATTCAGCCCACCCGGGAAGAATCCAGCCCGCCTCTCTGCTGTCCCCTTGAGCTCTGAGCCCCCCGAGTCAGGATACCGCGTGGCAGCTCATCTCCGCTGGCGCTGGGGAGCACCCACACTGTGGGCTTCCTCGGGCGCCCCCCGAATCAGACAGCCTCACCCCACCCCAGTCCAAGCCACCCCGCAGACCAGGATGTGGCGGGGGCCACAAAAGATGCTCTCATGGACATGGAGCAGGACGCCAGGGGAGAAGGCTGCCTGCCCATGAAGCTTTAGGTGACCAGGGCGGGCAGCCTCACAGCGTGGGAGGGCGGAGCTCCCGGGAGAGCGGCTGCTTGAGCTGAGGCAGAGGACGGAGCCAGAGAGAGGGGGTGCCGAGAAATTGGGGAAGCCTGCAGAGGCGGTCAGCGGGGGTGCCGCCCCAGACAAGTCCCCCAACTCCCCACCCAGATGGATCCTCTAGCCGTCAAAACACGGTGGGCCGTAATAAAGCGGGCAGCCCACCGTCCTGGCTGGTGTGGCTCAGTGGATAGAGCGTCGGCCTGCGGATGGAAGGGTTTCAGGTCTGATTCCGGTCAAGGGCACATGCCCAGGTTGCAGCCTCAATCCTCAGTGTGGGGCGTGAAGGAGGCAGCTGGTCAATGATTCTCTCTCATCATTGACGTTTCTCTCTCTCTCTCCTTCTCCTTGCCTCTCTGAAATCAAAAAAATATATGTATATATATATATTTTAAAAAAGCAGGTAACTGAAACCGGTTTGGCTCAGTGGATAGAGCGTCGGCCTGCGGACTGAAAGGTCTCAGGTTCAATTCCGGTCAAGGGCACGTACCTTGGTTGCGGGCACCTCTCTAGTAGGGGGCATGCAGGGGGCAGCTGATTAATGTTTCTAACTATCCCTCTCCCTTCGAATTTTTTACAGAGAGGAAGGGAGAGGGATAGTTAGAAACATTAATCAGCTGCCCACAGAAATATCGATGAGAGACATCGATCAGCTGCCTCCTGCACGCCCCCTACTGGGGATGTGCCTGCAACCAAGGTCCATGCCCTTGACCAGAATCGAACCTGGGACCTTTCAGTCCACAGGCTGATGCTCTATCCACTGAGCCAAACGGGTTTTGACGATAAAATATGTTTTAAATAAATAAATAAAAATTATATAAAAAAATAAAAAAGCCGGCAGCCCACCCTTCTGCTGTAACCCGTCCGAAACAGAGGAGAGACGCCCACCTCCCTTGTCCACCAGGAACCGGCAAGGCCCTGAGCACCGGGGGCGATCGGAACGGTTTCTGGCAGCCGCCCGCCGGCAGGCCCAGCGCCCCGGGAGGAGGCGGGCTCCCTGAAGGAGCCGGGGCTGCGACGCTCGGCTGTTTGCGTTTCTTGACAAAGGAAATTTGTTGGGCTTAAGCTGCCAAGGGTTTGCATCTGGATCCGATGATGTCTGGCTTTGGGAGGGCTGCGCGCAGCCCGGCCGGGCCTCCGCCGGCCTCCATGTAATTAACTTAAGTGCCCCGAAGATGAAAGCTTATTTGCTTGATCCTGGATTAGGGCCTGGGCCCGAGGAAGGTAGGCAGAGCCGACAAGGCGAGCTCTCTCTCTCTTTCTCTCTCTCTCTCCCCCTCCCGCGATTGAAGTTCCCAGAGATACCCGCGGTGGACAGTGGAAAGGCAGGAAGCTCGGGCATGTTGGAATTTATTAAATTTGCAGTAAAAGGAGGGGGGAAAAAAAGCCGAAACAAAACAAAAACCGCGTTCGGGGACGCCCGCGCCGGGGAGGTTAAGTGGAAACACAAGTCGACATCGCCAAGCGGTTCATCGTGTTTCGCTTCTCGGGAGCGCACACGGATGTCGCAAACCCGGGGGGCTCCCAGCTCGGACAAGAGAGAGAGAGAGAGAGAGAGAGAGAGAGAGAGAGAGAGAGAGAGAGAGACAGACATTCATTTTCTGGTCGGGTGTATAACTTCTGGGGTTTTCCTCCTGCGCCTCCTCTTCTCCTCTCCTCCCTCCTCTCCTCCCCCCACGCCCCCCACACTCAGCTGGAGGGAGGAAGATAGCTTTGATCCTGGCCTGCTCCGGGGGCCGGGGGGTGGTGCAGCAGGAGGGGGTGGGGATTCCCACAGGTGATCTTTAGGCCCGAATTCCATTGTGACAGCCATGATTTATTTTAACTACCAGCCCAGGAAAGCAGGCGCCACCGGGATGAATACCTCCACTCGCCCCTCGCAGCCTAATTTTACTGTTTATGAATCACTAATATGGGGAAGGATGGGGTGGGGTGGGGGAGGTTTGGGGAGGATGGGGGAGGGTACCCTTGGAGATAAGTGAAAGTGAGACGGGCGGGAAAGACCCCACGGTGCCCAAACAGTCCCACATGGGAAAGAAGGAGGCGGCTCGGGCTCCCCAGGCAGGGAACACATGGGGTCCAGATCGCTGCCCGCTGCCCGCCCCCCGGCTCGGCGGGCGGGCAGAGGCTCCCGGCCCCTGAAACACTTTCATCTCTCCCCGGGAGATAAAGCGGCCGGGCCTGCCGCGGCCTCTCTATTTACAGAGGAGAATTAAACCCGCTTTCGCACTCGCGCCGTGCTCATGGGAAACACGTGTCGGCCGGTAATGGTTCTGAACCCCGGCCGGAGCCGAGCTCGCGTTTTCGCGCCCGTTTTTTTGGGGGGGTAGGAGAAGGGCGGCCGTGGAATGCGCCTGGAATGTCTTCCTCGTCCGGAGGCTCCGGGAGGGGACATTCCTGGGCCCCGAGTGGCCGAGGAGGGTGGTGAGC
>PVJN01009039.1:0-62382 GCA_004026805.1 Lasiurus borealis | reverse complement strand
AGAAGAAGAAAGAGGAGGAGGAGGAGGAGGAGGAGGAGGAGGGGGAGGGGGAGGAGGAGGAAAGAGAGAGACAGACAAGTAGAGACAGGGAATGAGGAAGAAGGCACACCACAGAGAGCCAAGATAAAACTGATCCAGAAGATCAGATTCAATCACCTGCAGGCAACAATCTAGCATCCGCCCCTGGACTTCCCCTAGAACAGTGGTTCTCAACCTGTGGGTCGCGACCCCTTTGAGGGTCGAACGACCCTTTCACAGGGGTCGCCTAAGACCATCGGAAAATGCAGATATTGACATCACGATGCATCACAGTAGCAACATTTCATGGCTGGGGATCACCACCACATGAGGAACTGTATGCAAGGGTCGCGGCCGTAGGAAGGTTGAAAAACACTGCCCTAGAAGATAAGGAAAGGGACAGGCTGTGTAGACAGGCCGCTGATGGAATTCAGAGCCGTTTGTCGGGTCTGCTGCTGGCCCCCCTTTCTTTGATAAAAATCTTGTCTGAAGCCTCTCCTGTGCCTGCAGCCTTTGTTCTGTCTGATTTACATCTCACCGTGTCCCCTGCAGGACGGAAGGGACAATGGACCAGATCCCAGCAAGGATGTCTTTGTGTCCAGTTCCTGGAGATAGAGCAGGGGTCACCAAGATTTTCAGGGAAAACCAGCTTCATCAACCGGTAAATTACAGTGAGCCCTAGCCAGTTTGGCTCAGTGGTTAGAGTGTCGGCCCACACACTGAAGGGTCCTGGGTTCCATTCTGATCAAGGGCAGGTACCTCAGTTGCAGGCTGGATCCCCGGCCCAGTCCAGGCAACCAATAGACATGTCTCTTTCACATGGATGTTTCTCTCTCTGTCTCTCCCCCTCCCTTTCACTGTCTCCAGAAATCAATGCGAGGAAAGTATATCCTGAGATGAGGATTAAAAAACAACAACCACAAAACAATAAATTGCATTGAACTTAAGGATTTCAGAAACAAAATCCATTTATCTCCCCATACAGTTACAGTCTGCCGATGACAACATTGGTATTAATAACAAATTAGGGTTAATATTATTATTGTAAATGGGTACCTTTGTGAAAAATAAAAGAATTAATCAGTGCAATTCCCTAATAGATGTATTTATTTTTTTTCATCTTCCTTAAAAAAAAAAAAAAGTGTGGGAAAGAAATATAGGTATGCAGGCCAGAATTATTTTTTGCTACCCCCTGGCTGAATTTCCCTGTAGAAACATCATGTCTAAATAGATTTTACTTTATCCAAAAATTAGAAAAGAATTAAAAGCTTTAAATTTACTAGTTCTTTAGCTTGATGAATTTCTAAGCTTTTCTAAATATGTGAATATGGGCAGAGAACAGGTAGGTGGTAGAAGTCTGGGGCTCCAGGGATTGGGTGGCATGGAAACCTGTGGGTGGGGTGTCACACAGAAGACAGAAGTTGTGTTGTAAATCAGACTTATTTAAATTTATCTAAGGCCGGGTTTCAGACCGGGGCTTAGAATCGTCCAACAGGTTTTAAATTATTTTGCAAAACAAATATGAAGATAATGTACATGGGTCGAAACCGGTTTGGCTCAGTGGATAGAGCGTCGGCCTGCAGACTGAAGGGTCCCAGGTTCAATTCCAGTTAAGGGCACGTACCTTGGTTGTGGGCACATCCCCAGTGGGGGGTGTGCAGGAGGCAGCTAATGGATGTTTTTCTCTCATCAATGTTTCTAGCTCTCTAGCTCTCTCCTTTAATTTCTGTAAAAAATCAATAAGATATATTTTTTTAAAAAGATAATGTACATGGTCCTTGAAATTCTTTAACTGGTTGCTTCCCAAACAGCTCTGTAAACAACATGGAATTGCCAGGTAGCCTCTATCTTTCGAATCACCTCTGGCATCTCTTCTTCAGTGTTTAAAGATTTTTGCTGATAACCGCCCTAATTGTTTCCTGTCACTACAAATGGTTTTCTGTGAAGGACTATGATAGGACGTCATTCAAATACACAAGGTCAAGAGGCAGGCGTTTTAAAATCTAGAATTAATTAAACTGAGTTATCGCTTTCATCGAAAGGCATCTCCATGCGCTGTTCCTAAAACTTCACTTAGAGGCGCCATACATTCTTTATAGGAGTTTAAGTTAGGATGAATGCAGCTGGTTTTACGTATTGGTACCACTTAGTCCTTTATTCCTATATTTAATGGACACTGAGAATATGTCAGCTACCCTGATAGCATTGGAAAAGGGGTAAAAGACGGTATCCTGGATCCTATGGAGTGCAAGGTCTATCCAATGCTTTAAACAGGGAGATCGATAGGAAGATAGCAATAAATCTACAATGTTAAGGGAACATAAAGTGTGGGCTTGAAACCCAGACATGGGAAAGGGAAAGGATGTGAGGAAATATTTCTCAAAAGAGGACACCTAACTGTGACTTTATCAGGAAAAGGGATTAATATACAGAAGAAGAAATGACTAAGAAGGGTATATGTTCTTGTTCCTAGACCAGAGTAGATTACAGTGGTACCTCAAGATACGAGTGCCCTAACATACGAGATTTTTGAGATACGAGCCGTCGAGCGAACGATTTTTGCTTTGAAATATGAGCAACATTTGAGATAAGAGTAATCACGCGGAACGGCCGGCTACACACGCACGACCCACCAGTTTACCACGACTCAAACGTCTCATAGTTTCCCACGCCTCAAGGTTATGGAACGAATTAAACTCATATCTCCAGGTACCACTGGATATAGAAAGTTTAGTGCTTAGATTTTACCGTCAGATCAGAGTATATTAAAAGTTTTTAGTCAGAGGAGAGAAATGATCAAATTCATATTTAAGAAAAGATGAATAGATGTAGGTTTCTCATCTATTTTTGATGTGGAAGTTTTAAAAAAGTCATTTTGAGAAGCAGTATTGACCGTGGTTAAGATCAAAGACCCTGGGGGTCACTTATATTTGAATTATTTTTCATCTAAGTATAGTAATAACTATGCAACTCTTTGAGAAGTTCTCTCTGTGCTCTCATTTTTTTCCTCTGTCATACCCTATGTAATTTTTAGAAGAATTTTAACATGTGCAAAACAAATTAGAATAGTACCCAAATAGTGAGTACATGCTCTTAGAAAAATGTTGCAGTGATTTATAGAGGAAATCAGGAGAATCTGGATTAAGATAGGGCAGTGGGGACAGAGAGAGGAAGTGGTCTAGAGAAGAATTTGGTAACTGACTGGATATAAGGGCTTAGAAAAAAGTGGGGGAGGGGAGGAGCCCCGGATTTCTGTTTTGTGTGCCCAGTGGGTGGTGTGTCTTTGTTCACTACAATAGAGAATACAGGGGAAAAAGGTCATCTGTGGTGAGAACTTTGGACATCCGATTCTGTTTTGGACATTTACTTGGAGTCGCCTTAGCATGTCTAAGTGGTAGGTCCAATAGGCAATTGAATACCATGTTTGAAAAAGTAGGGATGAGAGGTTTGGCAGAAGATACAGATTTAAGGGGTCCTTAGCATCTTAATGATAATTGAAGGCATGGAACCGATGAGCTCATCCCAGAGAGTGAATCCAATGAAGAGAATGCCAAAAATAACACCCTGAAAACATCTAAGAAGAGGGTAGAATTATAAATCCAACAACAGAAACTGAGAGTGAAATAACAAAGGAGAGAGTCCAGCTTCTGGCCAGGAATGATAACGATGTTGCATTAATCCTCCCATTACTAACAACCAGAAAACCAGAAAAAAAATAGATGAAATTACTGTTTTTGCTCCTTGGATCCTGTAGCAAAGATCCGTGACCCCTGAGGGAAGGACAACCAATGACGTGAGCACTGTGATTGGTCCAACTGTCTGTCTGGAGAACATTTTTGCACAGCGGTACTGGAGAGAGAAGCCAATCAAAGAACCATGGTCTTGGAGAACTAAAGAGAGAACTGGAGCTCAAGGCTACTGAATTTGTGGAGCATAGACTTAGAGAGAAATAACTGTATAGAAAGGAGCTCTGAAAATCTGCATAGGGATCCTACTGAGAACTTGGCGATCACTAAACTGCCCAGGTGTCAGATGACACCCCATGATCCTGAGCAAAGTGAAACCATCGGGTAAATAAAAGTGCCCTGTGGAGCTATGAGCAGTGACTGGAGAATGGAGAGGACTGTGCAACCTTTAATCTCCTCCCAGCTGCAGTGAAGAGATCTTATTGACTGAAGAGCATGAACATTCAGTAGACTTAAGTCCATATTAGAAGAAAGGCATGCCTAGAGACACCTTAACAAAGCCTCAAAGCAAACCTTAAAACGATTCAACTGATATAAAAGTAAATGAACTCCTCATCAGAACAAAACTCTGTAAAGAGGAACAAAGATCGAAGACTCAAACACTTGATATAGATATACCCGGTATTTATGAATGGTAACAATTTTTCCAAATTGGATGAAAAGTATGAGATCCAAGAAGCTCCATGAGTCCCGGGAAGAAGAAATAGAAAGAAAGCCATTGCAATGGACATCGAAATAAAGATAATTAAATAAAGAAGCGGGTCCATTTGACTCGGACCAAAAGAAAACCCAGTAAATATAAATGGTCTCAAAAATATATAATGGAATTAGAAGACAAGGATTTTCAAAAAGGAGAACTAAAAATATTCTAAATAATGTAGGTCCCTTTTTTGTAAGGTCTTATATTTCTCTATGCTTTACTCTCTTTTTACTGAGATCTCAGTTTGTAATTATACAGCTCTGCTGAGATTTTTATTTATTATTTTAGGTATCTTTGCGTGAAAACAGGGAGCACATGGCTTTGGTTTATTCTTGTACCTAAGTTTTTCAGAGTTGGTGCTTAATAAATGTCTGTTGAGTGGATTCATGAATGAAAGTTGGAGGTTGTCAGGACAGTGCTAAAGTATAAAGGATTAGAATTACTAGAGCTGTTTCAGGAGAAGCATCTGAAAATACTTAAATAAAGTAGGTCTTTGAAGAAGGGAGGGAATTATTAGAATATTAAAGAAGTGAGTGCATTCAGGCTACCATTGAATGAGTCATCTACATGAGTGAATACTCACATTTTTTAAAATATATTTTTCTTGATTTTAGAGAGGAAGGGAGAGGTAGAGAGAGATAGAAACATTAATGATGAGAGAGAATCATTGATTGGCTGCCTCCTGCACAACGGGAGTGGAACCATGGCCTCCTGGTTCATAGGTTGACACTCAACCATTGAGCCACACCGCTCAGAAAATACTCACATTTCATAGGATCATGAAGGCTCCTGAGATGGAAACACAAGATTATGGTTAATGTATCAACTAACAAGCCAATAGACAGAACTATGTCATGAAGAGAGTAGAGCATCCTATAAATGAATAGCTCTGCCTTAAAGAAACAGTTTTTTATATAACAATAAAGGAGTATTTAGAAATGGCCCCGAAGGCTTAGAATAGTGGTGGATGGACTTCCAGGTCCTTTGACATTTGCAAATGTGAAATTAACAACCTCTATCTCAGAGGCTTGCACAACACAGATACCTTCCCTCCAGGGCGAACAGAGGCCAGCCTGTAGACCTCAGGATGGACTGAGCTGACACAGATCAGACTGATCTGGGAGCGAAAGAGAAAGAGGCTAAAGGGATTTCCTTTGATGGTAGGAAAGAGGGTCAGATCTTACTCCATGATTGCCTTTTAAAAATGTTTGCAACTTCCAGTTAGTCAAAGCCCATGTACAATGAGCCTCAGCTCTAATCCTTATGGAAAGTCCTGGAACTTCATGGATTTGTCAGCCTTCTGAGGAATAAGATGCTTCTGTTTTAATATTTAAACCACCTTGGCTGCGGATAAAACAGAGAAATGAACCTCTTTCTATGAAAGGGCAGATGAAAGTTTGTGTAACAGGGACTACTTGAAAGAAGGAATCCGCTTAGAACGTTGAATCCAGAAGATGCATGAAGTGTAAGAACTGGACTCATAAATGTAGGTGCATACTTTGGGTTTCAGGACACGAAATCTCTAGGAACCACTTTTAAAATGTCAATTCCCACAAGAAAGGCCACACAGATTCTATCATTAATTTGTAACAACTGAACAGGGATTGATTTTGTAGCCCTTAGGGAAGAGGGCGAGATCATAACATTTATGGAAAGAAGGACAGAGATTTCTAAGGTATGTTAGACATGGAAGCGCCCAAGTTTGAATGTGGGTCAGTACATGCCTTTCGATAGGATAAAGTGCGCCAGTTATAGTAGCAAAGGGGCTAGATAATGAAAGAAATTACACGGAAAACATTGTGAAACTAACAGTTTTGCTTTTATTTATCCACTCAGCCCATATATATCATTGCACATCTTCTAGGACAGTGGTTCTCAACCTTCCTAAGGCCGCTACCCTGCATACAGTTCCTCATGTGGTGGTGACCCCCAACCATGACATTTTGCTACTGTTATGCATCGTGATGTAAATATCTGCATTTTCTGATGGTCTTAGGCGACCCCTGTGAAAGGGTCGTTTGACCCTCAAAGGGGTCGCAACCCACAGGTTGAGAACTGCTGTTCTAGGAAAAGATGCAGGAAATGCCGCTTTGAGCAAAGCTGGCAGGAATCCATGCCTCAGGAACTATGGAGTCAGGAGGGAGCAGGTAAATGGTAATGGAAACACAAAACAAACAAACAAACACTGAAACCTGTAAGGAATTTTTGTGGGTTTATTTGAGCCAAACTGTCGACATATGCCAGGAAGCAGAACCTCAAGGGATTGAGATAATGCTCCCGAGAATGGCGGGTTACATTTGTATTTATAGTGCAATCAAAGGAGGGACATAGGTAGGTTACATGAAATTTATTGGTAACAGATTAAGGAGGCGGAATAAAGCAAAGTGGCAGGGGGAGAGCAGAGGGAGGGAACCCCTGGGATTGAATAAAAAGCAAAATAATGGATACATCCTTAGGAGGGTGCAGGAACAATCAACAGGATAATGAAGGAATTTGTGGTATCTGTCCTAGCGCCCACCACATTTGGTTGTACCCCAGGGACTCCAGAAAAAGGGAAATTACAAGTTACCCAGACATTTCAGGGTGTGTTATCACAGATGCAGAAAGACAGACTCAGCTAAGGTAAAGGTGACTTTGTCAGTGAAGATAAGGGCCTAGGATGTAACTGCCCACCATCACTGCTTTTAAAGTTTAATTTCAGACCCTCCTCTGTGGTGACTTCAGGTCTCTGAGTTTGCAAGACCGCCATACAGGCCTCCCCTGAGCTTGACAGGTCAGCAATGTGGTGTCTTTTGTCCAAAATACATAAAACCAATAAGTAAATTTAGCCACAGTGAAATGAGGATCAGTGCTATGGATCAAAGTCCTTGAGGGAAAGGGATAATGACTCCCACTTATGGGAATACATTCTAAACAGGCCTTTTCTTATCTGTTTTCATCTAGATAACAAGCCTTTGGAATGTCAGGGTTACTGGTAACTTCCCTTTATTCCAGACCCCTCAGGGCACAGCCAGGGAACCGGGTGCCAGGAAGGAGACCACAGATTCCCTCCTTGTTATTGTTAACTTGTGAATTGTTGACTGTAAACTGTTTTATAACCATCTCTGTAAAAGAAGCTTATGCCTATCATTTTATTATTTATCCAATCCAGGTTTCTCTCACCTTCTTCATCTCTCACCAATGGATTGCATGTAACCCACTTACATCTCCTCCTTTGAAGGTCATTTATAAAATTAGGTGAAAAATCTCCGCCATTCTCCAGAGCATTATCTCAATACATTGAAATTCTGCATCCCGGCCATTGTAGACAGTTTGGCTCAAAGAAACTCACAAAAATCCTTTCCAGGCTTGAATGTTTCTTACATTAATTTCCTTTGTGCACTTGTACAGTTAAGAAACTGTTTATAGCATTGATAGTTTTCGGTGGTTTCTAACTCACCCATCCGAGGATTGAAGCAAGTCCAATAATCCTTCAATCTTGGGAGTATAAATGGGGATGGATTGCAAGATTTTGCAGGCATCTCAGATACCTAGGTTGGGGTGAAGGAGGCAGCATCACTCTGAGGAATGGATTGCACATTTGGTAATATTTGACCCCAGAGGAAATAAAATATGGCTTCACCTCCAATGTAAATATTGGTCAGTTCCTACCCCATTAAGTGTTCCTGAAGGCAAAGATTTTGGCCTATCCATCATCATAATACTCCCATTAGCTCTTAAGCAACATGTTTGAATAGGAAACCGCCTCTCCCTATCTCTGTCTCTCTTTCTCCTTTTGTCTGTTGATGATTTAGAGACAGTAAGATCTCCAGGCTTATCTTGAAAATATTTACTCAGCTTCTTTCGGTGATTATAAAAGCATATGTTTCTCTAAAGGGAAGGATGATAGAAGAGGAGGAGAGCCTCTGTCTGGCCTCATGTTTTCATGAAAGGTGACAGAGGAGATTAGAAAACCAACATGGAGGAAATGTTTTTGATTATCTGCTCCATTCAGTGAAACAAAAATAAAGGTAAATCTCCATCTGGTTTCATTTTTATCTTCTCCCATTAGGTTCATCAGACAGTCTCAGACTTAAGGCTTTTTTTTTTTTTTTTATGTTTTCTTCTTCCTTTGGTTTTGTCTAGTTACTTTCTTGTGTTTCTGACTTGTTCTGATCCTTTGAGAAGCTTAGCTGTGCGTTTTTTTTTTAAATGGCATAGAAAGATAATGGCACGAGAGCATTACGGTTGTATTCCTTTGTAGTGGCTTGAGCAAAAGAAGAAGAGGGTCATGGTTGATAGATATGCTTTTAAAGGCCCTGGCCCGTTTGGCTCAGCAAATGGAGCATCGGTCTGTGAACTGAAGGGTCCCAGGTTCGATTTCTGTCAAGGACTTGTACCTTGGTTGCGGGCACATTCCCAAGAGGGGGTGTGCAGGAGGCAGCTGATCCATGTTTTTCTCTCATCAGTGTTTCTAACTCTCTATCCCTCTCCCTTCCTCTCTGTAAAAAAAATCAACAAAATATATTTTAAAAATGATTTTAAAGGACAATGATAGGAATTTTACTAGAGGATCACATTGGTCTATTAAAAATGATACTTTCCATGAGTTCACTGTCTGTCCTTATTTTAATGCAAGGATGCCCTTACATGAGAAAATTAATTATTGTTGTTATCTTATATATTGAGCCTGACTCTATCCCAGGCAGGATATGAAGGGCTCTGCTTTCCAGGTCTCAGATGATTATTAGTTTAAAAATCTGTCTTGCCTATAGTGTGACTCTCATTTTGTAATAGAATATAGGGATCCCAGAGAATCCAACAGATTTTATAAAGATATGGTGAGCCCTCGCTGACTGGCAGATATTTCATTTGCTTGCAAAAGTGACTTGCCAGGACCCCTTGGTGGAAAGGCTTTCTCCACTAAGAACGAGTGTCTTGACAATTGTTGATGTGACTCTATGACTTTGAAATGGAGATCCCGCCATCACAGACATGTATTTTTCCAACCCTTTGAAGATACTGTAGCCCTTGTTACATGAATTCATGTTTTTGATAGTGAAAAAGGGTAAGAATTCAAATATCTTAGTCCAGTCTTGTAGCTCAATATAGACATCTACCACTAAAACATGGGAGTTAATGTCCCTGAACATGTGTGTTGATCTTTATTTTCTCCTGATAAGTTTCTAATCTCAGTTCTTTCTTTTGTAATGTAAATGATCCGTGTATATAATTTGAATTTCTTTCAACATAATTGACTTCATGGAGATTATTTGAAAACGGTGCAATCGTTGTCATATTTAAAGTAATTCTAGGTATCTGAGGTTCCTCAGCAGCAGATCTTTGCCAAAGGAAGAGTGAGTGATGTTTCCATTCTGGTTATGAATATAGCCAGGATGGGGATACTATCACATGAAAATACACAGAAGGAATGTGATATCCCCTATGATAGAGAGCCTTGAGTTTTTAATATTTCCCATTAGTGGGAATTAAAATATTAAAAATGCAAGGCTCCTCAATTCCAAAGCATTTTGCCATGCACCCGTGATATTCAAAACCAAACCAGATCAAGTAAAAGACCTGAAAAATAGTTATTTTTTAAATATATGGAGAAGTACAAAGGTAATGAACGTAGGTGGGCTAAGTGCTTGGAATCTTTGACAAAAATATCAGGATTTATTTTTATTATTATTTTGGTGGAAAATAGCTTTGACTTCAGTATTTAGAAAAAACACTTCATAGGGAAGATACTGAGAAATTAAAACTTGTAATCATAGGGAACTAGTTCATCTTTTTATGTTTTAATTATCCCCTGGTTCAGAAATAGCAATCTTGAATTCAACGTTCTATAACTTGAACTGTGGGTGTATACCATGTTTTACTGGAATACAATCAATGGCAGATAATGAACTTTAAAACCCAAATATTTGCCATTCTTGGGAAATACCTTGCCTTAAGAAATGAATGACTAATATTGCCAGCTAACATTCAGTGCATTGCTGAGATAGTGTTACGGTCAAACTATATTGCTCAGTAGGGAACTCCTTTTATCTTGAGACTGTTAAAAGAGTTCAGATAACTGGAATCACTAGGAAAGAAGATGAACCACCTGATTCGTGAATAAAGATTAAAGGAGAAATTAAAGAGGCCAAATACAGAGGCTTTGTCTAGTGTGTGTGTGTGAGAAGGAATAGGGCAGGATTAGCAGCAAATGCATCACTGAAAAGCTTTAACATTCATGAGAATGATTACGTGATGCAATAAGATAAATGCAGTATTGCTGCTATAGAGAACGTGGGAAATGTAAAAACCATGACATTCATTGAGTAGCTTCCCTGTGTCCTAGAGTGATTACATCATAAAATGAGGTCTCAGTGGAGATAGTGAAGGCCGTTTTCTGTTTGGAGCTAGACTAAACTCAGGCCAAGATGAAGCAGTCTCTCACTCAGGAGTCAGAATGGAGCAGACAAGGCTGCCTTGTTTTCATTGGAATAGAAGATCATTGTATATGGACTCCTCATGAGATTATAACATTTGAATTAATTATTATCAAGGAGTTCTGGGCTTAGCTTTGATTATCAAGAAGTTCAAGCTTAGTTGTTTGTTTGTTTTTAAGATTTCTGAGTATTCAACAGATATATTCAAATAAAGGGAAATTAATCGGCTATCTATGCTGTGTAACAAATTACCTCCCATCATAGTGCCCGGTACATGTTTACCATATGAATTCAGTGGCTTGGCTAAGGATTCTGGCTGAGGGTCTCTCATGAGGGTGCAGTCAGGTCACAGCGCCTGCAGCCACCTGAAGGCCTGCATGAAGCTGAAGTGGCCACTTGAAGGATGGCTCGCCCATGCAGCTGGCAGGCACACACTGCCTGTTGGCAGAGGTCATACTTCCTTACCACATGGATTTCATCACAGGGCCTTTGTGTATCATGACAGAGCAGCTGACATTCTTCACAGCGAGTGATCCACGAAGCCACAATGGTTTTTGTGACCCAGACTCGGAATCCACACCCCATTATTTCTGCAATATTCTATCGCTTTCACGGGCGAGCCCTATTCAGCCTGCTGGAAAACTGTACATCAGCATGAACACTAGCCTGTACATGAGCATGAACACTAGCGCATGAGTCACTAGGGTTCATGTTGGAGGCTGGCTAGTAAAGGATCCTGTGTCCAGTCTCATTTAACAGCTGGCATTGCTTTCTTTTGCAAAATGGTTCTTTCCTAACTCCTCCACAAAAGGACACAGGGCACCAATCTAGGTTTTAATGAAACCACTGTCCTTAACTAATCTTCCTGTGTATAGTCGTTGGGATTTGACAAAATATTTTTCACCGATCAATCATTCTCATGAATTAAGTGCTTATTATGGCCCACTCAATCTCAATGATCTTGAGCCTGAAACAATGAATCAGGAATTTGAAGCAAGGATAGTGAATTAACATACTTTTTTCCGAGACTAGGAGGAGATAGGGACAAGATTAAGTCCAGATTGATATTGTAGAGTCCACGTGATCAGTTCAAGATCCTGGCAGCAAACAAGAGGAAATTGGGCATTTCTGAGTAGGTTTCATGCAGGGATTATTATAAAGGTGTAGGCAGGTTGGGGACTTATACTAAGGGATGCTTAGATGTCTGAGGCTAGTGACAGATGATTCTTAGGGACATGGGGAGGCAGCAATTACCAGAAGTTAGAAAGCAAACTATGCTGAGGGTACCTTGGTGGTAATTAGGAACTTTGTTAGAATGACACCGATCATGTGGGGTGTATGAGAAGATACATGTGTGGTACTTGCTCTCCTCTCATCCCTCCAGTGCCTCCTCTTAGCCAAATCCAAGCAGAAGTCAGAGTCAAGGTTACCTTTGATGAGGTCTCCATATGAGTTGGGTGAAAAATGAGCGGAGGATCTGAAAACACCTAATATTCCTCACTGAGGATATTTTTCCATTGGGTTTTAGAGAGAGTGAAAGAAAAAGGAGAGAGAGAAATATCAATGTGAGAAACATTGATTGTTTGCCTCCTGCACATGCCCCAGACAGAGCCCAGGCCTGGGAGGAGCCTGCAAGCAACTGACATACATGCCCTTGACTGGAATTGAAACCAAAATCGAATCTGGGACCTTTTGGTCCTTAGGCTGATGCTCTATCTACTGAGCCAAACTAGCTAGGGCCCCAACATACTTTTTATTGTCGCTTATGCTGTATCCTTTCCTACGAGCTCAGTTGATGTCACAATGGTGAATATAATGAAGAAACTAAAGATCAGAGAGGACAATTCATGTGCTAAAGTTCCTGCAACCAGGATGTGGTCAGCACTCAAATATAAGCATTGGACTTAAGGCACTCCCCAGCACTTTTTTTTTTAAAAACCAGAGTACCCATCAGAAAGAGTCAAACTTTTGGCAGAAGAGTGGATAATTTAGAAATAATTATACTCTCATATTTTAGTAATACTGTACTTCTTATTGTCTTCATGTCCAAGTCAGTAGTGCTGAGTGAGGAAATGTATCCATGGATTCAGTCTTAACATCTTCTAGAGCAGAGGTTCTCAACCTTTCTAATGCTGTGACCCTTTAATACAGTTCCTCATGTTGTGGTGACCCCCAACCATATAATTATTTTCATTGCTACTTCATAACTGTAATTTTGCTACTGTTATGAATCGTAATGTAAATATCTGTGTTTTCTGATGGTCTTAGGCGAACCTGCTAGTGGTTCTCAACCTGTGGGTCGAGACTGTAGACAGGTATTAAATTTCTGACGAGTGATTAAATGATGGATGGATAACCAAGTTTTACCTTAACCCAGCTTTAATGGCCAGACCCCAGCTAATTCTAATGACACCATCACCACCACCACCACTGTTATCATCATCATTATCATATTAATGATTTTCTAGCACATACCAGATGCTAGACATCTTACATTATGATCTCAAAATAATGATTGTAACAAATTTATAGGCTTGGTTCACATTAAACGTGAAGAAACCTAGGCTGAGCAAAGTTAAATGAAGTGTATACCTCATAAGTGGTCAACGTGGAATCTGAAGTCAGTTAGAGATTGCACATCGAACTATTGTTTTATACTCTCTCACCAGTTTGTCCCTGGAGTTCAGGCATGAATAAACAGCTACCTGAGAATATATTGCTGCTTGCTGTATTTAAAATGATCACTCACAGTTGGCCTTTCTCCTGTTATTTTTCTTTGCCTACTAGGTATAGCTTTCTCTATCTCTTCACCCTGCTTAGATTTTGCTTCACTTTGTTTAAAGAGCAGTTTAAAGAATTAAAGCATCTGTGAGACAGAGGGCAAGTTCCTATGCTGTTGTCTTCTTAGCCAGGTCATTGTCACAAAACTAGAAGGAAGCCCGGCAGAGACTCTCCTTAGAGTGTCTTAGTGACCGGACCCACATTTGCCAATGCCAATAGAGGACATGCCTGTACTTGGCTTTAGTAATCTGAAATTAAATTTGCTCATCACTTAGGTTCTCAATCTTTCCATAAGAGAGAGAAAAAAAATTCTCAGTCTCCATGGCACCACCACCATCATCATCATCATCATCATCATCATCATCTCTCTCTCTCATTTTCTTTTCTTTTTTTTCTTTTTATAGATTCAAACCCAATTTCCATTCCCTAGGCTGTCTATACTACACCAATAAAAATAGTTAACAAAAGGGAAAATTTTCCTACTGTTAGGAATTGTAACTTAAACAGCTAAATATTAAATGGTGGAGTTGAATTGACCAGGTTCTAAATACAGTAAAATTCCTTCTATCTGGGAATCTTTAAGGATTAGGACCTCCCAGATTCTTAGGATTTTAATTGCTAATATTAGGCATTTAAAAAATTCCAACCATCCTATTTAGAAATCTCCTAGATGTTTAACAGATTTCTAGTCCAACAATTTTGTGCGCTGGATGTCTTGAAATGCACTCCACTGTGAATCATGTAGAAATGCAGTAGAACCTATAAAAGACATCCCCAGAGGTCGGACGTGAAGAGAAAGCTGGAACCGTAGAGTAAGCTGCCACTTACTGTTTGGCTCCACTGAAGAGCTGCGTTTGATGAATAAACTGGAAGAGGAGAGAGAGTCTTTGGCCAACACAAGGTGGGAAGTTGGACCTGTCACGGTCAAATAAAATCAGGATTTTTGAAGGATTACCCCTTCCACGAGGGAGTTACAATAGAAACGCTGCCCACCAGCAGAGAAATATGATACAGAACCTGGCTTGCTTTTTCTGGCTATAGATTAGAGGGAAAGGGAGAGAGCAAAACTCTCCTCTGAGAGCTCATAATAATAATGCAGATTTGGCCTCCGCCTTCCTACGCCTTGGATGGTCCTGAAAATCATAAGTCAAAAAAGTCAGCATGGGCACATAACAGTCCCGGAGCTACGCTCCTGACAGAAGTTAAAACAAACCGATTTCAGAGGGACTCGCAATCCAGGTCACATAAAGTTTCTCCCCATAAATCCCCCTCCAACGTAAGTAAACAAGAGAACAGAATAAGATACTCCTGTTCTCGCTACTCAGACTGGCCTGTGGACCAACCGCATCAGAATCACTTGGGAACTAGTTTGAAATGATGACTCTCAGACCTCACCTTCGACTGAGTGATTAAAAACATGCAATTTCACGAGATGAGCATATGATTTAGATATATGTTAAAGTCTGAGAAGTACTGCCTAAGGAAACAAGCCACCGTCAGCAAGATCCCGCAGAGATCACATATTAGATTTCCAAAAATATTCAGCAGAAGATTTATCAGATGCAGGCTGAAAAAGAAATGCAGTTCAAGTGACTTAATGAAGAAACTGTGGACCAAAATATATGGAACAAAATATTACAGGTTAGAAAACAAAAAGGGGGGTGGGGAGATATTTATCAATGAAAAATATGCTTATGTAGTCATTGGAATTAAGCTCAATGTAAATGTTAAATAAAAGATAAAACCCAGTTGGAGAGAGAATTAATGAACTGGAAAATAGAATCTCAAGGAATTATCCAGAATGCAGTACAGAGAGGCAAAAGCCTAGCCAATAAAAAAGAGTGGCTGAGACTCCATTTGCCTTCTTCTTGTTTAGCTCTGAATATCACCCAAAGATCACCGGTTTGTCCCTTGGGGTTATTGCAATGACATTGGGTGAAATGTGGTCTGAAAAGTCCATCCAAGGTAAGCAGCCATCTGAAGAGAAAGCAGCTGAGCAAAAGGAGAAACATGAAAAGTTATTGCTACAGACTGTGCTAAGGGCAGAGTGAAGCAGGAATGAAGGGCACTGGCAGGTCAACAGGCTGGAGGAAGATGAATGAATGAAGATGAGGAGGAAGAAGAGGAGGAGGAAGAATAAACGACTGCCCTGCAATGTGTGTGGAGTGTGTGTATGTGCTTAGGCAATCATTTTGCTAAGAAGGTGAATTTAGCAGCCTCAGTATAAAAGCTGCTCAGATTTTTGGATAGCTGATGAAATTCTCTATAGAGAAAATACTTTTTAAAAAATGTGGCTTGTAGCTTTTTGATGGGCTGCTATATACAGTTGGATTTTAAGCTTTCCAATGTTAAGCCTTTCCATATATTTAACAGTTTCTTTAATTCCTTGTGTATTTAGATTGCAATCCCTAGAGTAATTACTAAAATAACTACAAAAATGTGTAACCAAAATCAACGCATTACTAAAAAAGAGGGCAGAGTGTCAAACTGCCTAATAGAAAGAAAGAAAGGGCAAGCAAGGGTAGGGAGGGAAACAGAGGGAAGAAATGAAAAAAATGTAATACTAGTAGACCTAATTCTGAGCATATCCACCATTGCACTAAATGGAAATGTCTGAACACACCAACTAAGAGACAGAAAATGTCAGAGCGGGTTTAAAAAGATGACCAAACGCTATGCTGTCTATAAGAAACTTAATTAAACTCCCCCAAAAATGTTATTGTGACCACTCTCATATCAACCCTGAGATAAGGCCTCCTAATGAATTCTCTTTATCTCTTCTTCCCATGCATATTTCTCACTGCCTCACATTCAACTTTTCAAATATTATTATTTTTATTATACAGTTTTCTTTTGCTTATCATCCTGCCAGACACGTAAGTTCTCAATGCATTCCCATTAAGAGGAAAAATGAATCTTCTCAAATTTCATGGACTACAGAGTGCCCGCACAGTATTTGCTCATTTTCTTAAATCAAAGTGGCTTATTTCAGGTAGAATGCTTAGGTCACAATGGGTTCAAACTATCTTCTCCTTTTCCATAATGGTCTGGCCTATGATGCAAATTTTAAAATGGAATGACATCATGACTAATACATACGATAAAACACCAATTATGCATATCACACTGAGCTCTTTAATAAAATCACAAATGTGTTATTATTTTTATGAAACATGTCTAAGAAAAGAAATATTTGCATTAAGATCATTCAGTAAGTAACAAACAAACTAAACCTAACCAACCCTTCATAAATATTGGCTTCTTTTATTGCAGTTTTTACTACAATCACAGTATCAACCTCACCTAACATTACTGGCCATTTTCCATGACTGACATGTGCTACATGCCTTTCATTCACTTCCTCATTGAATGTTCCAAATCTACAGGATTACTATGGAGGGTTCAACCTTTTATTTTTTATTAATTTTTTACAGAGAGGAAGGAAGAGGGAGAGAGAGTTAGAAACATCGATGAGAGAGAAACATCGATCAGCCGCCTCCTGCACACCTCCTACTGGGGATGTGCCTGCAACCAAGGTACATGTCCTGGATGGAATCAAACCTGGGACCCGTTAGTCCATAGGCCAACACTCTATCCACTGAGCCAAACTGGTTTCAGAAGAGGGTTCGAACTTTTATAGGCTTTCAAATCAGAAGACCTGAGCTTGAGGCTCAGATACTTAATTTTCAAATCTCTTAAATTCTTTGAATCTGTCTCATTAACTGAAAACATCGCAATGAAAACACCAGGCCCACTTACATCCCAGGGTTATTGCAAAGAACGGAGTGTGCGTCATAGTCTTTCGAGAATTTCACATATATTATCTATTTCCAATTTAATGTTTATTTTTTCTGTCATATCAAGTAGCCATCTTCATTTAAGAGAAAGAGCTCTTAGATAATATGATTTAAACGTATCCACATGGGTATTAAAACAATAATTCCATTATTCCCAGCTTGTTCTTATTTTCAATATATTCTCTTCAAAGAAAAGTGTCCTATCGACCTTCTGTGAATGGTTTCTTACATCCCTGGAAGAGCCAGTATAGGGTCCTGATGCCAGGATACAGCACAGAAAGTCAAGGGGACGCATGTGGGTTAACATGCCAAGTCCCAGGCACAAATAACCCACGCTGTATCTAAAGAGATCTAACTAGCATCCCACCCGGGAAAAGTCATTTTGCCTGAAGAGGTCAACTTCATGAGACTGAACATACAACTTCCTGTATGTTCCTTAGGGCGCCACAGCAAATTACTGCAGAATGGGGTGTGTGAAGAACAGAGATCCTCACATTTCCAGAGGCTAGAAGTCTGAGATCAGTATCGATAGGACTGGTTTTTCCTGAGGCCTGTCTGCTTGGCTTCCCGATATTGCCTTCTTTTTGTGTCCTCCATAGTCATCCTCTGCTCCTCGTTTTCAGTGTCCTAATCTCTTCTTCTGATAAGGATTCGGGCCCATCCCATGATTTTTTTTAACCTTGGTTACCTTTCTAACTACCCTGTATCCCAATAGAGCAGTGGTTCTCAACCTTTCTAATGCCCCATCCTTTAATACAGTTCCTCATGTTGTGGTGACCCCCAACCATAAAATTATTTTTGTTGCTACTTCATGACTGTAATTTTGCAACTGTTATGAATCGTATCTGTGTTGTCCAATGATCTCAGGTGACCCCTGTGAAAGTGTTGTTCGAACCCCAAAGGGGTTGCGACCCACAGGTTGAGAACCATTGCAATAGAGGCACAGTCAGAGGTACTAAGGATTACAACATCACTATATGAATTTGGGGAGAGGAGGAGCACAATTCAGCTCATCCAGCCATCCCCCAAGATGCCTTACCCATTCTCATGGGTTAATAGCTCCCCATTTCTTCTTCACCAGTATCAGGAGGTTCCTGACCCCCTCAACATGAGCTATGGAACATGAGATAATCCAGTAGATTATAAATCCAGCTCCAATTGTACCGATGCAAAGCCAAGATATGTGCAGCTGAATGTGCATCTCAGAGCACTGAAGGGCACAGGAAATGGTCCCTTTGGGGATCAGTGGGGAAACAAGTGAAAATGATGTTGGATGAGAAATTTGGAGCAAACTCGTTCCGTGCTGGACTGGACCCTACTCTTGGCAACGCCCAGAGAGAAGGAGACGCTGCTAGACGTGTTATGGAGTGTTGACCCAGCAAGTATGCATGTCAATTACACTCAATGGGGTTGAAACCACATCTGAAGTCTCCCCACAGAGGGCAAACCACAACGTGAGGGCCAAGCATAGTGACCCTGGCAGTCACAGCGCCTTCCAGCACCTTCCTCTGCTATTTACTAGTAGTTAATAGGGGATTTCCTCTCCCAGATTGCCCTCTCAGGTTCTCTCTGCAGTCTTACTGGCACTTTGCTTGGGGGGCAGGGGAAGGGGGAAGGATCGAGCTTCCAGAACTTTCTCTTTCAGGCCATCCAAGTAACAATTTCTATCATGTTGTAGTTGCCAAACAGCAGCGGATCAGAGAGCTGTTTCTTCTGCACCCAAAAGACAGAACAAGTGGCACTGGTCTCACTCAGTCCCTTTTTCAGATCAAAGAAGAAATGGAGGGAAACAGAAAGATCCAGCTGTAGGCTCTGCAGAAATCACTCCGTACAGTCAATACATCAGCCTGCGTTGAAGAAACGTCTCTCAGGCTACAACCAAACTACTTTGCAAACTGATGGTCGCGTCCCTGAAATTGGTGAGGGGTTGCATAATATCTCAGTGAAGCCAAAAAGGCACCAATAAATCAATCTTTACTAAACATAAAACCAGACTTGGCAAAGTTGAAGAAGAAAAGGAAGAGGCCGAAACATGTGCATGAAATTTCCACATTAAAAACTCATCGCTCTTGCCTGGATCCTGATGCAATTTGAAAGGAAACAGACAATTCTATAATTTTAGCAAAAATATTTATGGTACAGTATACAAGTTCACCAAAACATTCTCTCCCAAATTCTTTAAAAAAAAAAAAAAAAGAAATCAGCATTCCTTACCCTAGCAAAGGAGCTGCTAAAATAAATTTATTTTTAGTGTATTTCAGAACATTCTGGGTTCTAACTATAAAAAACACAGAAGCTCTCCCCTGGTCTTCACCCCCCACATCCATCAAAGAGCTCTTTGGCCACATGCCCTGTGGCCCTTCGCTGCTTCCTCAGACCACACTACCAGGGACACATCAAGTGTGACAGACATAGACCCGGAAATCAAGGTCAGTTGGTCAACATGATAAAGACAAGGTCAAAAATCAAGTTGCAGAGAGAGAGAAAAAAAAAAGGAATTTAAATAAAAAACATGGTTTTTAAATTTTAGCCCTGAGAAAACTGTAAGTCTAGATTTTTAAGTGTATAATATTTGGGGTAAATTTTTATGAAGAATTTATATGAAAATAAATGTATGAAGACATTATAATTTCCACCATGCTAAGGTATTGTAAGGGTGGATCAAAAAGGAAAAGACATGTGGAAAGTTTTCTGAATCATTTATGTGTTCATTCATTTACATATTCAGCAAACATTTATTGAGAGACTATTTTGTGCCAGGTGGGGTTGTAATGATCAGACAGAAGTTTCCCTCAAGGAGATCATAAGAGAGTGAGGGAACCAGATGTTTCAACTGCCGTGTGTCAATCAGTGTGTTGGGTCAGATGGATGCACAATGGAGTGAGGGGAGAATAAGAGATTAGACTCAGCCAGGCACACTAACACCCTGGAAGAAAAGCATTGTATTTTTAATTATTGAATATAGCAAAGGACCAATTTTTATCATCCAAGGGGAGATGGAAATTACCGTATTTTCCAGCGTATAAGAAGACTGGGCATATAAGACGACCCCCAACTTTTCCAGTTAAAATATAGAGTTTGGGTGATACTCGCCCTATAAGACGACACCCGGCATATAAGATGACCCCTGACTTTCGAGAAGATTTTCCTGGATTAAAGTCATTTTATATGCCAGAAAATATGGTACTAGTTCTCTTTGGGCCTTCTCTTGCAATTCCACATTTATATACCTTTCACTGAGGACATTGTGGGCAACCTGCAGAAACAAAAAAGAATTGATGTTGGGGACAGAATCTAAGATGGCCAGCCTCCAATAATTCCCACTCTTTTTTTAAATATATATTTTTATTGGTTTCAGAGTGGAAGGGAGAGGGAGAAACCTTAATGATAAGAGAGAATCATGGATCAGCTGCCTCTAGCACACCCCACGCTGGGGATGGAGCCTGCAACCCAGGCATGTGACCTGACCAAGAATTGAATAGTGACCTCCTGGCACATAGGCCAACACAACCACTGAGCCACACTGGCCAAGCCCCCAGCCAACTTTTTTTTTACATTGTTTATTATTTTTATTTTTTAAAAATTTTTACTAATGTATTACATGTATACATATCTTCCCATTGCCCCCTCCCCTCCCAGGCATACCTAACACCCCAGTGTCTTGTGTCCATTGGTTATGCTTATGTGCATGCATACAAGTCCTTTGGTTGATTTCTTATCTACCTCACCTCTCCCTGACCTTCCTCCAGCCAACTCTTTAGTTGCAGCTTTTTGAAATCCTCAGGACCACACTAAGCTATGCATGAAACAGCGGCATTGTAAGTGTGTGTTGTTTTTATGGCTGAGTTTGTGATTGTTGGTAAAGCATTGTGAGATAACTAGTGCTCTATACAATAAGAAAACAGAGGGAAATTCAATTCCTAGAGTCTCCCTGTGTGAACGTTACTATTCAACTCACCAAGGACAATGATTTCAAGTAGCACTTTTTTTTTTTTCCAGGAGAACACCTATGCCTTAAGGAAGCGGTTCTCAACCTATGGGTCGCGACCCCTTTGGGGGTCGAACAACACTTTCACAGGGGTCGCCTAAGACCATTGGAAAACACAGATACGATCCATAACAGTTGCAAAATTACAGTTATGAAGTAGCAACAAAAATAATTTTATGGTTGGGGGTCACCACCACATGAGGAGCTGTATTAAAGGGTTGAGGCATTAGGAAGGTTGAGAACCACTGCCTTAAGGAGAGAGATGCAGGTTCCTACTGTTAGTGCCTTCAACTGAGGAGGGCATTACTCTGATTTTCAGAGCAAACGCATGCTGAACTCAGAATACCCACAATATCCCCTTGGTATCTAACTCCCAGCATCTGAAGGCGGTAAAATCTGCCCTCAGCTCTCTCTCTCTCTCCTTTCACCCAATACATTTCTGAAGCCGAAGCTTCAGAAACAGGAGAGAATTTTGCAACTGAAGGGACTTTAAACGGCCTGACTCCCGCAGATTCTTAACTCGCTTGTTTTTGAGAGATAGCGGACGTAGGTTAAAGAAAGGTGACACCCCAAACTGGCGGCCTGCAACCTGTTCTGGAAAGCGTGAGATGGGAATTATTTTAGGTTTTGAGGTCTTTGTTGCAAATGCTCAACTTCGCTGGGTACCAGCAAAGCAGCCAGGACCACCCGCAAAGAAATGCACAGGCAGTGTTTGTTCAGTAAACTCCATTTACTTCGCTAACCTGTAATATTCACATCTTAGGAAATAGTCCTCTTCTTCCTTTAAAAATGTAAAACCATGCCGAGACCGGCTTGGCTCAGTGGATGGAGCATCGGCTTGCAGACTGAAGGGTCCCGGGTTTGATTTCGGTCGGGGGCATATACCTTGCTTGCGGGCACATCTCCACTGTGGGGTGTGCAGGAGGCGGCTGATCGATGTCTCTCTCTCATCGATGTTTCTGACTTTCTATCTCTCTCCTTACCTCTCTGTAAAAAAGCAATAAAATATTTACAAAAATAAAAATAAAAATGTAAAACCAGTCTCTGTTCCTGAGACCTGGGAAAACAGGTAAATCTGATTTGGCCTGACTCCTGCTCAAAACTCTGAATTTCCAGGTGTGGTGTCTGGCAACCCCCGTGACTTCTAATGATCCAAATATTTTTAAATTGTAATTAATGTAACTCCTATTTATTTTAAAAATGAGCAAGACGGGGAATAGGAGGGGCTGGGAGATTCATGAAGGAAGAAAATAAATAAAGAAGGGAGAGATCTGGAAAGCAGATCACATCCGTATCAAACAAAAGCATATGCATTATCAATTGATAATGCATATGCTTTTGTGCTCTACAACAAAAGGACAGGGTTATGGTTTTACTTTTCATTCTTGAAACTGAAGGGAAAGATGAGCTGTTATGCAAACTCTGTATCATTCTGGTCAAACTGCCAGGGGAGGGACTGGTGTCCATTTTATCACAGTGCCCGGAGGTACAGAGAATTCTCTAGTTCCCTCAGGGTTCCATGCGGTTGCGGAATGAACTGATAAACCTGTATGAGCAGATCACTCAGACTGGCTGTGCCTCTCGTGGCCCGGAAGGTGAATTCTCAGTTTTGCTTTTCTCCCACCGGTGCCACCATGCCAGCTAGTTACGGGGACTGGGCCAGAAATAAGCAGGGGTGGCCCGAGATGACCTAGCTTTGAATGGGCAATGCCAAAGCTGGGGAGGTCCCTGCTGCCTTTTAGAAACCTGTGCTGATCCGCATGCAAAGCTGGTGTAAACCTGGAAGAACATCACTTCTGAGCGAACATTGCATTGATAATGTACATGCTTTTGTGTTTCTTTCTGATTCTCATGTCACCTCTTTAGCTTTAGGCTTTGTCTTATATAAGAAAAAGGAAATTGGAGGGAGGATGGGCAATCAGTAGAAGAATGAGGAATCTCTTAATAGAGCACCTTAAATAGCACATCTGTCTGGTCTCAAGGCTCTTTCCATTTGCTAGCATGGAACTGTTTTCCTTTTCCTTCTAGAACAACCCACCCTCAGACTCTCCTCCTGGTTGCACACGCCTAAGGCTCCGTCAGTGCTTTCTGAGTGTTTATTAATAGGGATGCTTCTTGCTCTTTTGTGAAGAATCTTCTATGTTGTCTTCGCCTCTGGCACCCACCCAATCAGAGACGCAAGTCTTGAATTTCCCTCTCAAAGAGCCACAGATTTAAAATAGCCATAATGGACTCAGTTGACAGTCTCTTAGAGCATACGTTTGCACCGTCTTCCACAGAACAATTATAATTCAGTTAGCCCATAGCAATGTTTTATTTTTTAACGGTAAGGGAACAAATAAATACGAATATTAGAGAAAATAGATTACAGAGATGGAAGAACTCTCTAGAGACCATCATTTCCTTTCTTTGATTCCATGGAGACCTGTGCTCAAGCCATCTTCTAAGACAGTGGTTCTCAACCTTCCTAATGCCGCAACCCTTTAATACAGTTCTTTATGTTGTGGTGACCCCCAACCATAAAATTATTTTTGTCGCTACTTCATCACTGTCATTTGCTACTGTTATGAATCTCAATGTAAATATCGGTGTTTTCTAATGGTCTTAGGAGACCCTGCTAGCTGTTCGAGACCCACAGGTTGAGAACAACTGTTCTAAGAGATAGTGGGCAACTCTCAAACAGCCCAGATTCTCACTGAGAAATAAGCAGAGTCACATAGTTCTTCCCCAGGTTTATTGTAAATCCCTCCCACTGTAATGGTAGACAGTGAATGTATAGCGAGACATTAACCAAGGGCATTAGCCTCCAGTGGAAGGAACCCTTGTCCTTCCTGAGACGTGAGGGTTGCCTGGGGCATACCCTCTACAGACAATTATTTTTGTCTTCATCTATGAGCCAAAGTCTTGGCTTAGAAGGAGGATACAGGGGGTAAAATTACAGCCACTTAAATAGACCTGGGAGGAACTTCAGAGAGCTTAGCTAGAGGATCGCTAATCTTGGAAACAACAATCTAGACTCTACTGGCAATCGGATACAGTTTGCTCCACCGGTGCGTGGATGTGCTAACTGGATGAAAGATTGTTGTTTTTTTTCAGATTCCCAAAGTGGATCAATTTAATCTTTTTAAAAATATATATATTTATTTATTAATTTTAGAGAGGAAGGGAGAAGGAGAGAGAGATGGAAACATCAATGATGAGAGAGAATCATGGATTGGCTGCCTCCTGCAAGCCCCACACTGGGGATCGAGCTGGCAACCCAGGCATGTGCCCTTGGCCGGAATCGAACCTGGGACCCTTCAGTCCGCAGGCTGACGTTCTATCCACTGAGCCAAGCCGGCTAGGGCCAATTTATTCTTCATGAAGTCTTCAGTAGACTCCTGTTGTAGAAATAAAACAAATGACAGAGTTCATTTGTTCCTTTTCCATTGAGCCGGGAGAGAGGTACGTGGTGTGCTCAGAGGGAGTGGCGCCTCTTAGTCTCCTCCTTCAAGGCTCATAGGCACGTGCTGATAGAGGGCAAGGAGGGCGGACATGTTCTGAAAGCTGGGCCTTGATTTGTCCTGTTATCAGAGGGATGTTAATCCCAAGGTCAAGTCTCTTCAGATACAGCATCAATGGAAAGAAACAGGTATTATCTCAGCTGCTCCAGGAAGGAAGGGTTATATGGTGAGTCTTGGCAGATGGAGCCCTATCCCCTATGGACAGAGGTAGGCGAACTCCAGCCAGGCCACCCACATCTAAAAAACTTAGATATACTCATACTCTACCTCAAACATAGGCTTTTCTCCTGAATTAAACTGTTTCTTTATGTTTGCAACCATATTTATATTCTATGGGTTATAACCAGCTTTGAAGACAGTTTGTTCCAGAAAGAAAGGGATTCACTTAACAAATGGGTGGATGGAAGGCAAAGTTCCATACATCAGACACCCCTACCTTAAATTAGTGAAGACGGGCAGTTCTCTTGTGCTAGTGTGACTGCTGATTAAGTGGTCTTTCCAGAACACCAAGAGTTAAATGCTGTCTCACTGATGGTGTGCTCTCAAACTTCATTTTCACCATGGCTCTTCGTTAAGGAGTTTACAAAGTTATGAATAACAAAAAGGAAAATCAATAAATTCCAGGGAGAATCAAGTAATAAAAAAAATCAAGTGTGAAGATGAGGCCAAGGGTAATATTAACTCATCTGAAAATAGACACCAAAACATTTCATATGCATGCAAGACATGGACCATAGATTTGGCTTTAGGAAAATCAACATCTACTACCTGTATAGAATAGTCTGATTGTGTATATGTGTGTGTGTATGATATATGTATGTGTGTATGAGTAGGCATGAGTGTATGTGAGTTAGTTGTGTGTTCTAAAAAAAACAAGACTTTTCTTGCTGCTGATAGCTAAGATCTATAGTAACTAGTAGACTTTGAATGATTACAGAAAAAATTTGAGATTCCAACATTGAGTTATATAGATTTCCACGTGAGAAGAAAACTTTCCCATATTTAAATTAAAAAAATCTTAGATTTGTATTTTTCTATAAATTTTGATTTGTTTTAATAAAAATATTGTTTTTTCTAGCTAAAATTAAAATGAGCTTGATTTTAGTTCTTAATGGCCAGGGCTGGATAGCTATGAGAAGACATTGATGTTTGATAAGAAATCCAAGTTTCATTCATAAGCAGCCTAAGATATCTATTTGGAATGAAATGTTTCTTTTTTTAAAAGATATTTTTATTGACTTCAGAGAGGAAGGGAGAGGGAGAGAGAGATAGAAACATCAATGATGAAAGAGAATCATTGATTGGCTGCCTCCTGCACACCCCTTATCAGGAATGGAGCCTACAATCCCGGCATGTGCCCAGACTGGGAATCCAACTGTGACCTCCTGTTTTATAGGTTGCTGATCAACCACTGAGCTACACTGGCCGGCTGTAACATTTCTTAGAGATCCCCATGGTGGTTAGGACATAGTGAATCATTTTGCTGTATTGTAGCTGAAAGATTCCAGAAATCAGCATCACCATTCATGTGGTCTAGAGCCTCAATTTTCTCATCTGAAAAGTGTAAGAGTTGGTATCTACATGATTTCTTAACTTGACATTTGAATTCTCTGCCTCTTTTGCATTATTTATTGTTGTTTTAGGAAAAGAAAAATAATACTAGGCACCATTATTAAGTATTACCATATACTTGGCATTATACTAGATTCTATGCCTAAAAAAACCTCATTTAATCCTAACGTTAAGTCTGAAAACCAGTTATGCTGTGTTGTCCCAGATGAAGAATAATTCATATATCTTTCCAAGGTCACCCCCATTCGTGTTGAATTTGAGTTCAAGCATCAAGTGAAGAACTGTAACAACTGAGCGTTTGTTCGTCACATATTCATTTGAAACTATTCTGGACCACGTCCTGTCAGCAGGAGGTTAAATATGGGACGGTCACACGCACAGAGTTCAAGTTCGCTGTGCATGTGACGGTCTCATATCCCAGAAGGGGCCCCTCAGCAGCTTAAGAAAGCAGAAGATGTGAGTTTTTCCCACCCCGGGAAGAACTACAGAGAAACCAGAAGCTGGAAGTGCTGGCAGCCGTGCCGGGGAAGGGAAGGGAAAGTCCTCACTCTCGGTGAGAGCAGAGCAGACATTCACATGACTCTCTCCGTGTACTTGGGTCTTTGATAATTTCGTTTCTTTCATGGATCTTCTTGTAGAAGGGAGAGGGTAGACGTGTAAACTCACGAGCCAGATGTGATATAAATGGCCCATTACAAATGGTATTGTAAGAGCAATCTGAAATTTAGTGTAATAAATAGTCATGTGGGCACAGGAATACATGTACATTCGCCATGGTTGCTCTCTTCTGTATGAGAAAGTGAGAAAGTTAACCCAAAATGTCAGTTCTCAGGCATTTGTCCCCACTGGTTTTTCCTTACCTCAGAAAACATACATGTATCCTGATCCTAGGCTATGTGTTTGTATGAACACATAAAGACATAGCTATGTGTGTGTGTGTGCATGTGTGTGTTGGTGTTGTTTATCTTTTTTTTTCTTTATTGATTAAGGTATTACATATATGTCTTTACCCCTCCTCCCTATTGTGCCCCCACTCCCTCACAACCTCCCCGCTCATGCCCTCACCCTCCTGGTGCCTGTGTTCATTGGTTATGCTTATAAACATGCATATACTTATTTTTTGACGTCCCCAGAAGTCCTTGCTGCAAGATGGTTAAAATGTTTGCTCCATTGCACCAACTTGCCTCTCTCCTCCACGATCTCTTTGGGAATATTTATCTTTTCTGAGTTACAGAAAAGAATCCTGGCCTTGGAGGAGAGACAGATGAACAAATTAACCCCGGTGGGAACGTACTGGCTGCTTCTGGTCATGCGCCTACTGAAACCATTCTCTTCTTCCTCATTCTCCATGTTAGGGATGGGACATATGGGGGAAATTGTGCTTAGTTGATTATGTATCGGTTACTTGAAACCCAGAGGTCAATGCTACTTTTCCCTTTTCTCTTATTACTTATTAAAATAAAAATTGGGACGCCTAATCATGTGGCATTTAGTACCTACGGTGCCTATTAAGTTGCTCAGCCATGCTTGCTGGCATTGTTTTAGTTACCTTTATGGATCAGCTTGAGTATTTACCATACATTTCACATTACAATCACAATAGTTCAGCATTTAAGACAGAGTGGAATCTTGCAAGCTACACAGATCCCTCGTGTATGACTCTATTGTGGTAAAGTTTAGGATTCAGATCAATTAGGATCCATATATTGACTGTTCTTTAGGCATGCTGATAGAAATGAAAAAAATAAAACACAAAATGATGACTCGGGTTTTTTTCTCTTAATGTATCTTTATTGTTGAAATTATTACAGATGTCTCCTTTTTACCCACTGATCCATTCTGGCTCATCCCCACTCCCTGCCCCAGGCCTTCACCACACTGATATCTGTGTCCATGAGTTACATGCATTTACATATAAGTTCTTTGGTCATTGTCTTCCCTGAGACCCATCAACATCCACATTCCTTCTGAGGTTCATCAGACTGTTTCATGAGTCTATGTCTCCAGATCTATTTTGTTTACCAGTTTATTTTCTTCATTAGATTCCACATATGAGTGAGCTCATATGATACTGTCTTTCTCTGACTTATTTCACTTAGGATAAAACTCTGCAGGTCCCTCCATGGTGTCACAAAGGGTAAGAAATCCTTTTTTACTGCTGCATAGTATTCTGCGGTGTAGATGTACCACAGTTTTTTCATCCACTCACCTATTGATGGGCACTGGGGCTGCTTCCAGATTTTTGCTATCGTAAACTATGCTGCGATGAACATAGGAGTGCATATATGCTTTCTGATTGGTGTTTTGCGTTTCTTAGGGTATATTCCTAGAATGGGATCATTAGGTCATTATTTTTTTAAACAAGTTATCTGGCTTGAATCCATCTCCTGATGGTAATTCAGACTTATAAATCCCCTCCTGAGTAACTCAAGATGATGGGATGGAGGTGAAAGGGACCTCAAGAGAGAACAAGATCCAGCTGTCTGCAGGCACATCTAAGGCCAGATGGTTACGTATAGGAATCGTTTTCTAAATTATAACGGTCAGGCGTGTCAACCAATCAGAATGGACAGGGGCAGTTGTTCTGAAGTAGGGTTCTGGAAAGCCCATTCTATTCCTGATGCTACTACTATTTGTTGCTGGATCATGGGGAGCAGATGAGGGTGAACAAGGGATGGAGCTAGGAGGCAGTCGATCAATGACTCTCTCTCATATTGATGTTTTTATCTCTCTCTCCTTCTTCCTTCCTTCCTGAGATCAATTTTTAAAAAAAATATAAATTGTGTACTGGACTTCTAAATAAATGTACAGAAAGCAGATTGGAAAGACCCAAGCCACACTGAAAATAGTGACCGCCTCTGTGGAAGGCAACGGGATTGGGTATAGTAAAATATTTTGGGTGTGTTTTATTTTCTCTATTTCTGTCTTTTAAAGACGATAATGCAAATGTATTTCTTGCATAATGAAAAATCAAACTAAGTATGAGTGAAGATTAAAAACAGAAAGCTAACTAAAGTAGTTTGGTTAGGGGCATTGAAAGCTATTGACATTTTCTTTTTTAAGGCTGAACTTATTTCTTTCTAGTATTAAGAGAATCATCATGAGAGAAAGTCAGTTTATCGATCAATGAGTAAGTAGGACTAATGAGCTCCATAGGTTGGATTCAATGGCACTGTATCTTAAGCCTGCGCTTATAACCAAGTCAATTATACGTTTTGTTAGGTCCATGTTAAGAGGACTAGGATTTAATGTTGGATTTCTTCATGTGCTTTTATATTCAAGCACCTGTAATCTATGAAATGGTGGAACCCAGAGTTAAATCGATCTAAGGAAATGTTTTCTGTAGCTTCTCTTTATCCACAGAAACCTTATTCCTTTCTGTGACACACAGGTTTGACTGTATTAAGATCCAGTTCCTTTCTTCAGTATCTGGGACCTCATTTCTCAATGGGGATCTTTCTCAAATCGAAAACAACAATATCGCTATGTTTTTGAGTTTGGGAAAGGGTGACGTTGTGACAGCACTGACTTCTCCCTCTGATTTTATTTTTGGAAGGAGCTGTATAAACAGGCCTTGCTGTCAGGCCCGAGCATTGTAGGGCCAGCACAGTGTTTATGAGCAAGGCCGAGCCCGGGCCACACCAGCTGCATTGTCCTTCCCTCGCTGATAGATTATAATCTGTGCTGGGGACAGGAACTCTGGCCTGTGTTGTGTTGAACATTCTCATAAACTCAGGCGAGGGAATGTGAGCGATGGCCGTACACAGCATCCTCCAGTGAGACAGCAGGTTTCCTGGCATCTCGCTGAAGTCTGCCTGGAACACTGCTCCGAAGAGAGAGGAGAGGAGGGCTGTGATCACACCTCTCAGTCCCATCCGAAGCCTGTCACCGCTGCAGTGCCACATCATGCCCCAGGCCACACGCCAGTGCATTCTGGGGGCTTGGTGTTAGGAGGAGGGCTTTGTCACTGGTGGGCCTTCGGCACATCATAATGTAAAAACACGCGAGGATTCTCAAATTAAAACAACCAACCAGCAGGTTGGAAAAACGTAATCCTGACCATTCCAAATATCGGGGAGCATGTAGAACAATGCAAAATAGAAAGAGGTTATGGCGGGCATCGACATTCTGGAAATTGATTTTTTTGTCACTAAGTTTAAAATATGCACATATCTTTTAGGTATACTTCAAAATATTAAGCATCTATACAAGGAAACATATATTTGAGTGTTTCTCCAATGTAACTTAACTGTGTAACCCATACACATAGCCAATAGTGTGATGATGGCTGGAGGGAAAGGGGGCGGGGCCTGGTTGGAGGTGGGCAAAGGGAGGATGGGGACATCTGTAACAGTGTCAACAATAAAAAAGAAAGAAAGAGCCAAACCGGTTAGAGTGGATAGAGTGTTGGCCTGCAAACTGAAGGGTCCCAGGTTCAATTCCCGTGAAGGGCATGTACCTTGGTTGCGGGCACATCCCCAGTGGAGGGTGTGCAAAAGTCAGCTGATTGATGTTTTTTTTTCTCATCAATATCCCTAACTCTTTACCCCTCTTCCTTCCTCTCTATAAAAAATCAATAAAATATATTTTATTTTTTAAAATATTTTATTGATTTTTTACAGAGAGGAAAGGAGAGAGATAGAAAGTCAGAAACATCGATGAGAGAGAGACATTGATCAGCCGCCTCCTGCACGCCCCAAAGTGGAGATGTGCCCGCAAGCAAGGTACATGCCCCTGACCAGAATCGAACCTGGGACCTTTCAGTCCGCTAGCCGATGCTCTATCCACTGAGCCAAACTGGTCTCGGCAATAAAATATATTTAAATAAAATAAAAAGAAAGAAAGAATAGCTTCCTCAAGGCTGATATAAGATTTTTAAATAGTACATGTGGGAGGCCTGGGGTACAGGGCATGCCGTGCTTTTCGCTTTTGATTTGTGAAATAGCCACTATAGAATGTTGCTAAATAAGGAAGGTCAGTGTGACAGTGTTTGGATAAGATAAGGCTGCTATGCATATGAAAACACTGTGCTGACAGTTAACACGGGCAGTTGTGACACGATACTTCAACACCCCACAAAAACCCTCATTCAGTGTGTGAGTCCATAAAATGGGAGCAGACTGCTCTCATTAACTGTTGTTTGTAACTGTGACTTAATGTGTTACCTTTGCATTTTTTGGAAAATGTAAACCCTGACATATCTAAATCCATCTCCGAAGTAGACAGAGCCTATTACCCAGCTTTTACCCAGTGCACCTCCCAATCCAGGTATTGGACACCTCCTGCCATATTGTTAAGTGCTGGGGAGCCAAGCAAAGTAAGACATGCTATTGGTTGCCTAGTGCAGAGATGGGGGAAAAGGAAAAACTCAAACAACAAAAAAGCAATAGGGCACATACATGTCACATCATGAACACAGAGACTTTGGAAAAGTGTGAAAAGCAACCGATTTATCATCTGATCCTCTAACCCAGCTTGATTTAAATTGAACATAAGTCAAGTTTGGCAGCTAAGAGTCCTACCTTCTCTTCTCACTCTAGCTAGCTTGTCCTGTTTGCCACTTTTCCCACTCCGCATTCCTCTCTCTTCAGTCTCTGCAAATGATGTTGAAGACACAAGACTTCATGATAATAACACTTACAGCAATCCTGGTGAATTATTCAATGAAATAAACTTGATCCTTGGATCAATTCAGAATGTATTCATCCTTCTAGAACAAGAACTGGTCTGCGGTCTCCTGTCTTCTCAGTTCTCTATGATCTCCAGGTGCATTCAGGTCAAAACAAGTTAGCTTAGCACCTTATTATTCCCCAAATAATTGTATGTTTTTAAAAATTTAACCATTTTCATTCTATAGTATTTGGAACTTTTACTATGAGTTACCTCCAGTTTACTTTAAAAAAAATACTCGTTTGGTCCGGCTGGTGTGGCTCAGTGTCTGAGTGTTGACCTATGAACCAGAAGGTCATGCTTTGATTCTTAGTTAGGGCACATGCCTGGGTTGTGGGCTTGATCCCCAGTGTGGGATATGCAAGAGGCAGCCAATCAATGATTCCCTCTCATCATTTATGTTTCTATCTCTCTGTCCCTCTCCCTTCCTCTTTCTAAAAATCACTAAAAATATATTTTTAAAAACCCTAGTTTGTTAGATCTGTAAGATCCCAGAATATTCTCTCCTCTCCCCCAACAATCCTGTTCCCACCGAAATGAAATGTCTTTCATATTTGTCTAGTTTAGTAAAATATAGCAGGACAGTGTCCAATGATTTTAATATTAAAAAATTAGCATTTATAAGATGAGGGTGTTTCTTCTTAAGTGTGTTCAGATATCTCAACTAGCAATACTTTATATAAAGAAGGGAGGAAAAACGAGACTAGAATAATTGTCTGAGGTGAGCTATGTTCAATGCATGACAGTAGATCTTTACAAGTTTCTATTGATTAATCCTCTTTATTAATCCTCTTTATTGTCCCCACCAATTTGAGGAGTCCGTCCAGTCTCATGTCTTGCTGTTGTGCATGATCAGCTGCTAAAATAAGTGGCAGGGTAACTAGGATATGTCATCTGACCTTCAAATTAATTTCCTCTCCTGTCAATTTCCTTTGTCTTTCCTTGCAACCTCCACCTCTCTCTTTCCAGTAAACTTGGTTAAACAAACAAAGGAAATCAGATGAAACACCAAGATGCCCTTAAACCCACTCCTCTTGGATGTCTAGAAACACTCCTTTGTGAAGACTATGATACTGTAGTCCTCTTGGTTGTTTCATAAACACTGGTAGTAACATAAACACACTGTGTATTATTCCCTCTCCATTTTGGGTGGTGTCTCTGCCTGTGATGGTTCTTGTCAGAATGTTGCTTGGATTCCACTGAAAATGAAAGTTAGAGAGATTGTATTGTGTATATTGGATGGTATTGAGTCTCTTTGTGATGAGTTAAAACACATACATGTTAGCATACATACACAGACCAAAGCAGGTGATGCACCCATTTTGAGGTATTACCACATCCTTATTGTAAGCCATTGGAAATCCTTTCAATGACTAGAAAGAATGAAAAATACTTAAAATCTCTTTTGAAGACCTCCAAGGGTAGAGATGCTACATATATAAACCTTGGCTTTAGGATTTACTAACCTGATGTGAGAGATCTGTCTTTGTGGCTGTCAGCTTCCTGTGACTCTAAGTTTATAGGTCAAAGTCTGGAGTGAGAAGACCAGTCTCAGTAAGGGCTTTGCTATTTGCTGACCTATTATTTAGGGTTGAGAGCATCAGATGGGGCACAGAGTGACCGATACTTCAGGATGTGATGGGGGAGGGCAGTTACCCAAAGCCAACACGGAGGAGTCACTGGAGTGTAATGGTACCCTCCAGGAAGAGCTAAAATAAGAAAGAAAAAGGAAGGAAGGAAGGAAAGAAGGAAGGAAGGAAGGGAGGAAGGAAGGAAGGAAAAAAAGGGAGGGAAGGGAGGAAGGAAGGAATAGAATTACTCTGAGCTAATTTAGAAGTGAGAAGACTATTACGTTGCCTTTATCCGGAAAAGACCTGGGGATGTATTGAAAACAAATCACAGCAAATCCCTGACTTGGTAGAACCAGGACATCCTCTGGAAGTTGCAACCATTTCTCTAATTACTCTATGACCCCCATATTTTTTTTTTAGCCAATGCTGCACGGCCAGGGCTGAAATCCAATAAGTGCCTTATTTTCAATTGCATATTCACAAATTAAACCACAGCCGTAACCCAGGCCAACCTGATCCGTTCAGAGGCATAGGAAAAGTCAATTCATTTTTCCACTCTCAGGGGCCAAATGGACAATTAGGGTAGAGAAGGTGGTGGGGGTGGGGCTGTGACTGTTTGGTGGACAAAGTAAGGCCTTGAAGACTGAAACATCAAGTTAATAGGAATCAATCCAATGAAAGCACATCACTTTCTAAAGAGACATGTGTTTTTTTTTTCTTAATATTAGGCTATAAAATTCCAGAGGGTAAGATTTATATAACAAGTGTCCTGTATTCACCGCAGTGTCTCACAAAATACATCTGGTGCAGAAGATTCTTAAATACTTGTTGGATGGGTGTCTGAATGACAGGACGGAAACATAGTCTTCCACAAAACCACGCGTCCAGGTGACCACATTCACTCTGCCCCGTGCTCCCAGAAATCCTCCCTCAGTCCTTCCCAACTCATAGCTGTCAGAGCACACTGTCCTATATTTGGAATAATCGAGAGCTGTCAGTGCGGCAGATGTCTGGGTTGGCAACCCAGTTGCCTCTCTCTTTTGTGAATGCTGCCATCCACCAGTGGGGGAGTTCAAAACGAGATGAATCATCGCCTCTTTTGTCACCTGGTTTGCCCACCTGCTGACAGGGAAAGATTCACTCGTAATGAGAATCATCCCTCGTGAAAGTAACACATTCCCATCTTATGAGAACAAGTTGAAGGTTGATCCTGGGGCAAAGTCGTAAGGGAAGGTAACCTGTTCTAGCATTTTTATCCCTACATAAAATGTGTTTGAAATGAGGGCTGGAAGTGGAAATTCTGCTGTGTCCTTTGTGACAGAGTTTTATCAGTGAATATCATAGCCACCCAAAAAAGGTCTTTGGTCCATGGTCCCTTCTCTTTCCAGCAACTTCTAGGGAGTAATCACTAGTCACAGAATGAAGTCCTCAGTCGGCATATCCTTCAGGATTCTAATTCCTTGGCTTATGGTCTCAATAAATGTTATACTGAGCCATAAAAAAATGGGCATGCCATTTTCTTGCCTATGACCTCCATTCCCCATTGTGAATGGTGAACTCTCGCTCTCTGGGTTCTTTTCCTCCAGACTCATCAAACCTTAGCTCTAATCCTCTGATTCCTAAGCATATCCCAGATCTCTCCAGCCATGATTAAATTCTCCCTCCCTGGATTTATGCTGCAGTATCTTGAAATTTCATTTTATTATTTATTACTTATCAATAATTATTCATGGCTTATTGTACGAGGAAATACGTGACAGAATGCTTGACTGCTGTCACTGCTAATTGTGAAAGTTTTATATCTTCCTTTGACTGGCTGCTGAACTCCCCGTGAGCAAAAGATCGTGTATTTGGTTTTTTTTCTCTTATTTAGTGCTTTGCTCTAATTCCTTTTGCAAAGGAGGAATCCAATACCTATTAGTTGAATTGAATTGTACCGAACTGCTTTGCTGGGGCTTTTAATCTAATTGGGGAAAAAGACAAGCACATTAAGCAATGTTAAGAGCAGGCAAAGCATCCGAATTAGAACTGAAATAGAATGTGGTGCACAATGAATATCTCAGTCACGGGGATATACCATCGAGAAGCTATTGCAGCTGAGTACAGTTGATAGGAAGCGTTTTGAGAAGTCCCTTTTGTTATTTTTTACTCCAGGGACTGGCATGTTACATAAGTTCATTTTTGCCAGTGTCTAGGTCAACAAGCAAACAGAAAGCATGTACTGTTCATTCCCTGTGGTGAGAAAATCATGACAAACAAGATCTATGGCTTTCTTCCTACGAATACAGGAAGAGCACTACATATAGATTTTTTTTTTTTGGAAAAAAAGACGAGGACAGCTGGACAAAGAAACTCAGGAGGCATGTGGTCCAACTAGCTCACCGGGTTCATGATAGAAATAAGTGGTGGTGGCTGTGGAAGTGGCATTACAACACAGAGACCGTATTAAGTGCGTTACCACCCCGTGGTTTCTTATAATTGTGTTCTGTACCCTTGCAGTTTGCAAATGAGGAAACTCGGGTGTGATGCCATCACCCCAGCAACTGGAAACTGATCACCAACCACCAACAGTGACTTGCTAGAAATCACCAGGTTGAGTGAAAACTCTGAGACGCTGATTCGCAGCGCAGTTTTTCTTTTGTGTGATGGATGCAAGGCAGTACACGCACTCACCCCCACACACATGTTCTGAGAAAGTCATTTTTTTTTAGTAGAACCTTTTCCGAATTGAAGCATTGGTACCCTAGATGTACAGTGCACAGATACAGGGAATTACTAATGCTTCTGTTCTTCAAAGATCCCATGTTTGTGGAGTCCTTTGGCAGTGTGACAGAGAGAACTAAAATCGTTAATCATAAGTCACTGTCACGCTCTTTCTTGCCCCCTCCTGCCAAACCAGTAAAACGTGACTAGATGGTTCTTTGTGCTCCATTTTGCTGTGATGGGCTCCAGTGTGGCTGAGTTTCATTGGGTGACATCACACTGCGCTGTGATCATTGTCATCTTCTCTGTGAGGGTAGCTCCCCGTGGGAGCGCCCTGTGCCAGGTGAGTCATCTATACATTCTGTCTGTTAATGACAACAGGGACCGCATCATTACCATCATCCCTTCGCACCCAAGCACCATCTATGGCTGGTTCCCACATATGACTTACATGGAGGGAGGGTGTCATGCTAACATGCAGAGCTCTGGAGTAAAGAAACCTGTAGTTAATCTTTGGTCTCTCATAAACCAAAGGAGTACTTTGGGGCAAGTTTCATAATCCTCACAGTTCTCAGTTTGCCTTTCTGTGAAATGGGGCGAAGTCTCAGGAATTTCATAAGAGATTTACATTGTTGGCATGTCATTGTTTCTGTAGAAATGGTAAGTTTCTGTCCAAAGGCAGGTTTGTTTTCACAGGAACTAGGTACCCCCTGAAATGTCACCTGCAGTGTTCCCATAGCTGAGCTTTAACAGAAACATTTCTCTTACTGTAGTTTTCACTCCGTGCTAGGCTGCCGTTCCTAATTAGGGTTTAGTCCATTCGGAGATCCTCATCAATAAGGTCACAGTCTAAGCTTTCTTATTCACTCTAGGGAAAGACAGCTATAATTTTCCATTCTTTCTATTTGTTTCACACACCCCCTTCCCCATTAACATTGTTGAAGATGGAATCTCATAGAAGGACAGGTGCAAGGGGAAGACGTATTTCAGCTTATCTTAGTCTGTGACCTGAAGGTCTTGGGTTTATATATGTAAGGGGCCCAAATGTAGCCTTCATTCAAAACTTTATACATAGTTTCTTAGAACCAAAAACCAACCAACCAACCAAAAAGACAGAGAAATTACAGCAGGTGGAGTTTTACATTCAGGAACCAGGAGGGGAAAAGCTTAGGGCTCATCCCTCAGAGAAGTCATCTGGGCCAGGGTAAGTGTCTGCAGAGGGAAAAGTAAATCATTCTCGAAAACCCCAGTGCTCCAGAAGCTGGTCCAAGGCCACCGTCTTGAGCGCCAAGTATTCCATCTGGCAGAGCAAGTCATGGAAAAGCACAAAGGCAATTTACCCAATTGGCCTGGGCAGAGGGTTTAGTCTTCGGTTATTTTTTTGTGAGTCTTCCCCGAGAGTGTGGTTCAGACCGTTCCGCGCTAGGATCAATGGCTGGCCAGGTTCAAGATCATGCAACTGAGGATACATCGCTGTGTCATGTGTAGCAGTTTCAGCTCACTCCTTACTGGTCCAATTTAGAATGCCTCCTTCCTAACAGGTGGGCTCCATTTAAAATAGTGTGTGTGTTTTTGTGTGTTGTTTTTTTTTTTTTTCAATGAGGAGATTCCTGGTCCAATCTTTTTGAAAATATGTAATCAGACAGCCTCGCTTTCTAAAAGGGTCTCTGTGGGGAAGGCAATTAATTGGCGACTTTCTCAGCACTAGAATTTTCTATTCTTTTTAGCTAAAGCTTCATTTAAAAACGAGTCTACCTTCTCTGCAATCTCCTTAGAAACCAACCCATGTGAGGGTGTTGCTGCATGGGTGAGATGATGTATTTCTTGAGAAATGGCCATTTAGAGGATTAAAATGATAAAGTCCCAAAGCAAATCATTATGGTTTCTAGAAAGTTGCTGAAGAACAGCTAGGTCAATGCAGTGTCGTTTCAGGACTAAGACACTCGGGGTTGACAGCGATGCTCAACCAGCGCACTTGGAGATCAACCACCAGCTGGATATTTGCAGGATGCACGTTCTGTACTCTAGACCCGTGAATCACTTGTTCAATTAAAAATAGTGTTCCCCCAGCAGTCATTTGATCAAGAATGGGAGTATGTCGTAGGCGCGATGGTGGCCACTCACATCTCTGTCTTGGACACGTGCCCGAAGTTCTGTAACAGTATCTACACATACTGATCTTTTTTTGTTGTTCTCTCTGAGACATCAGCTCCAAAGATAATGACCGTGGACTCTTCTAGGATTTCCTTAACGTGAGGTCAAGTCTTTCCAAGGTGAGAGTTAAGTGTGTGCTTCTTGTTGTGTCATTTAGGGGCGAAATCAGATGCCGAGAGGGAAGGATGTTAAGGACAGAGTTAGAAGCAGTTCTGCACCAAATTGTATCCGAGTCTGGCCTTGTTTACTCAAAACAAAATTATGTAATTATTCCATAAGGGTAGAGTGTGGACATTTTCTGATCCGTCTCATTAAGGGAAGATAGAGAATAGAGGAATCAAAATAGATTCTAGCTTTCTGGTTGTTCCTTATGTGATGGCATGCTTCAACTACTTAGTTATTTACTTATTAATATTCATTTCTTTGTTTAGATGCACGCGTTCTAGTAGGAGATTGGGAGGAAGGAGGGAAAATGATAATAGGTAGTTTGGGTGGGAGGAAGGCTGTATTAGCATCTTGGATCAAACTCTAGAGTTTCTTAGATTTCTGTTTGGGAAATTTGACGCAAACTTATTCCTGCCATCCTGCATCTGTCCAGTGACTATTGTTGAATCGGAAATTTAGACTTTATGTTTGTTCTCTTAAATGTCGCTGCTGCAATCTGGAGGGGTTATTTGGAATTTTGATTTGCATCGACCATGTCTTCCAACTTCGTGTTACACAAAGTTGTGTGTATATGATTTTGTCCAAGTCACAGGAACATTGTGCTGTTGCATAAAACTAAATACTTCACTCCAGTGAGATATCAATAGACCCATCACCACTTCTAGCGGAGTTATTCAGGAGTCGTAAATCTATAAAGTCTGCAATGTAGACCCGGGGATAGAGGGAGACTCTATTGAGTGTGTGTTGCTTAAATCAATATCTTGTAATTTCACATGCCCCATCTATCAAAATCCAGGGCTGGTAGGAGGAAGTGTACTTCACATAATCGTTGAATGATTACAGCTTGCCGTCCTCATAGAAAGTTCATTACGCTATTTCTGCTTTCAATATTTATCTTGGTGCAATAGATTAACGTCAGGGAAATTCAGCTTTATTGTGTTCTTATTTTTTAAATGATTAGGGGTGAAGAGATACTTCACTCTAAGCTTGCTCCAACGATAATCTAGTCATGTTAGAGTTTATTAGCTGTAATTATCCTGATCAATCCAATGCTTACAACATACCAATCATTAATTATCTAAACTTATAATTCCGGTTAATTCTCATGACTTTAGTACCATACATTGTCCCGCCCATGGATGAGGAAACAAGCTTAGAAGGGTATGGCAGTTTCTCAACATTTTAATTTTCAAAATACATTCTCATTGATTTCAGAGAGAGAAAGGCAGAGGGAGAGAGAGATAGAAGCACCCAGAAGAGAGAAACATGGATTGGCTGCCCCCCACCCCTCCCAATGCCTCCTAACTGGGGATCAAGCCCGCAACCAGGCATTTGCCCTGTCAGGGGATTGAACTGTGATCTCCTGATGCACCATCTAATGTTCAAACCACTGAGCATACCAGCTGGGCTCTCAGGATGTTTTTGTAGTTCAAATCTGTGCATCTTCAGAACTTGAACACTTCACTGAGTAGGATAATGATGCCTGTTAATAGTCCATAGAAATAACAAGCAGATGCATTTGTTTTTCAGAATTTCTAAACTTAAGAAATTTGAAGATCAAATCTGTGCATCTTCAGAACTTGAACACTTCACTGAGTAGGATAATGATGCCTGTTAATAGTCCACAGAAATAACAAGCAAATGCATTTGTTTTTCAGAATTTCTAAACTTTAGAAATGTGAAGATGCTCTCAAAGTCCAAAGTCTTGTACACACAAGATGCACTCACGTATTAGCAGATAATGGTTCAAACTTAGTACTTGCCTTCTGTATATTGTATATTTAAAAAGCGGTGGGTGGGGGATGGGGTGATATAATACAGAGACAGATATTTTCTGAGTGAAAGGGGACAATACGGATTTTCTTTAGACATTTCTTTCTGGCAGCATTTTTGTGGCAAACATCTCGCAATGGTTGGTGCCACCTGAAGCAGTTTGCTAAATTGACATTCTATTGAGAGCTTGTTTTCTATTTGTTCAAAATTTAGATTCAATATCCATCTCAATTGAGAACCGAAAGTCCAAAACTTCAGGGGTTACTGCTCCTGATCTTAAAAACGTAGCAGGATTCTATCTGACAGGCGAGCCAGCCGGGAGTTTTCTCACATTATAGTCTCTACTTATTGAAGCGGGGATTGATTAGACAATCGTGTGGCTATTCATGGGCCAAGGACTCAGGATTCCTTTCCGATTTTTATTTGAAACCGTATCCTACAGCTCATGGCCCATATGCATATTCATATTTAACTGCAAATATAATTTCCAAAACCCGCAATGATATAAACCTTACGCACGCACATCTTTAATACCCCACTTCCTTACATCTCCCCTTTAGGAGAAATAAATAAGCCTTTATGGTTTTCTTTACCTTCTATCGGTGTCTGTGAGATTATGGCAGGGATAAAGAAGATAGCAGATCAATACCTACCTCCTGGAGGGCATATTCACTTTAGTTAAAAAAAAGAAAGACAGAAACAGGGCATTTTACTCTTTTAAGATTTTCTTGTAAAGAGAGAACTTGAAAGAAACATGCTCGATATTGTGAAGCAAAGAGGAACTAATGTTGAGAAATGGCAGACTTTTGAGGCATGGAGCAATACTCTTTGCAGGAAAAAGAATTTCACAAGGAAAGGGATCTCTGGGAATGGAAACCTATGAGACAATGGGGGAGGGGAGACATAAGAAAGAAGAATACCAGGTAGTTTACAGTGAGATTCAGAGAGATACAGTCCTGAGGGCCCCACTTCATTCTAAGGACGCAGTGAGAACAAGCAGAGCGGTAGAGAAACAAGGAAAACCAAGCATTTCAGCCCTCCTTCCTGCGGTCCCATTTCCACCTGCTCCCATTGCTCCCACCTGCCATAGTGTCATTCACTCACGTGTCCTGGGAAGGACGCATTCGTGTCTTTGGCTTGGCCTGTGCAAAACCATGTGACATGTTGGAGACGCTTCAGCCTCTGCTCAGCTTCCCTGTGCAATGTTGGAGCCAAGGTGATAGCATTTGAGATAGACTTCATAGATCAGTGGTTCTCAACCTTCCTAATGCCACGTCCCTTTAATGCAGTTCCCCATGTGGTGGTGACCCCCGCCCATAAAATTATTTCCGTTGCTATAATTTTATGGTTGGGGGACTGCAGTAAAGGGACGTGGCATTAGGAAGGTTGAGAACCACTGTCATAGATGTATATCTTTGTTCTTTTACTTCTCCCTCATCCCCCCAAAAAAGTAGGATCAACTTTGGCAATTCTTCATTTCTTGGTTTTTCGTGCATGGAAATTTGCTTTGGTGAAGGGCACCTGGCAAGTCAGGGAGAAGACCCTTCCACATCCCAAGAAAGTCATACCTTGGTGCCTTCCTTTGGCTGGAGTCAAAGAAATTAGGACATTTAATAGTAGCCCACCCATGGAATCATGAGCAAACTAAGTGGTATTTGTGTGTGTGTGTGTGTGTGTGTGTGTGTGTGTGTTTAAGTCACTAAACATTGGGATGGTGGTTACACAGCAAGAGATAACTGATGGGACCTGGATTTTTCTCAGTAAAGAACCAAGGATTTGTTGAGGATGAATCAATTCTAGGAAAGAGAAGAGACTTGGGAATATTGGATAGTAATTGTGGAGAATCTGCTAGAGAAATTCAACAGAAGGGAAAGCGACCACTCAGGACTATAGAACGCCCAGAGAAGATGGGCAGCGTTCACTTGTAAAGCACAGATCAGCGCAAAGCTGGGGGCCCAGCCCCATTAAAATAACTGCTCAGAACAATACATCTTAGGACATCTTGAAACCAAGGGCACTGCTCTGGGCCTCCAAAGCAGAAAGCGGCCTTGATGCTTTTACCTTCTCTGTGTTACCTGATCGGGGCGGTCCCTTCGCAATTCCTGACCAACGGCCTCTGATTCTTTAGGCAACTGATCACCAGAGAGGCATTTTTTCACACGAAACCCCACCATCTGACCATAACTGTCAGACCGCTTTCTCACAGTAACTGGGTAACGTCGGTCCACTGCTATCCACCTGCCGCTGTTACAGCTTACCCACTATGTGTGGACTTGTCTTTAGAGAAGCGGTTCTCAACCTGTGGGTCGCGACCCCTTTGGGGGTCGAACGACCCTTTCACAGGGGTCGCCTAAGACCATGGGAAAATGCAGATATTGACATCACGATGCATCACAGTAGCAACATTTCATGGTTGGGGGTCACCACCACATGAGGAACTGTATGCAAGGGTCTCGGCCTGAGGAAGATTGAGAACCACTGCTTTAAAGCATCATCAAGGTGTGCGTGGAGACCATCGGGACTGAACCCCCAGTGAGAAACGCAGCAGCACTGAAGGAGGAGAAGAAGACAGGACTGTGTGGACAGGTGGAGGGACATTAACCTCTCCTCCTCGCCATGTGTCTGCTGTGGAAACCAGGCCGCAGCCCTTCCCAGGCAAACCCAGAAGGCAGCTGTCAGGCGGACACCTGGCCTCGGGCTGTGCTTTGGCTCTGAGTCACCATCTCCACCCCTAGCCCAGCCGGGAGCTGCTGGAGGCTGGGGGTCACCCATGCCTGAACCCTGGGGATCCCTCTCCTTAGGAAGCAGCGCTGGAGGTGTCCCTGGGGCCTGTGGGCCGGGCTTTGCAGACAGCAGGTGAGCTGGCTCTGATGTTCCCCATCCCCCAGGCGTTAAGTGACATTTGCAACAAGGCGCTCAGATCCTGCTCACTGATTTACCCTGCCTAGGAGGACATGACAGGTACCATGTTCACGGAGAAACGTCTACCTGCGTCTTTTTAGCAGGTCAGCCAAGACACAGACATCAGGCCTCCGAGCCGGGCCTCCAAAGCGGCTTTGCAGCCTTTCCAGGCGCGGAGCCTCGCCGGCCAGCGAGCGTCTGCTTTGAGAGTGGAACTCTTTCAAGCTGAAAGCGGCCTCGCTGAGGTCATGGGCTTTTTATGTCGCTGAGCGTAGGGGAGGACCTTTTAAAGTAATAAAACCCCAATAGTGCCCGCTGGGGAGTCGGAGATGGGCTTTCAGAGCAGGTCGATGCCTTCCTGCCGTTTCATCTGTGAGGTTGAAAGGGAGAGCGCGCGGGAGAGGGAAGCCAGAGCGAAGATCAAGGGCGGCAGCGTGGCCCATTTGGGACGAATGACCTTCAAGAGTCCCCTTCCGCCCCCCTCGGATATGAATCTCATGAACCCGGAAAGATGGACGTGAAAAGCAACACCATGGAAAGGGAAGTTCTGATAGGACACACATACCCCTAGTAAAACCCCTCCCAACAACCTGGATATTTACAACCTGTTATTTCCCCTGCTGAACCAAAGTAGCAGAATCTCGGGCAAGATGAAGACCTGTCACTTTGAGCTTTTCTGGATAAATTATGTGAAAAGGGGCGGGGCCAGGAGATGAGGGAAGAGGGGGCAAGGAATCAAGCCTGAGACTTCCTAATCCTTGAAAACGCAACTGGCCTGGAATTACAGTGCATACCTTCTCCGTCATGTATGAGCTATGTGTTATGCGATTTAGAAATGGAAGATGACTTTCCAGGACAGGAAAAACACACACACACACACACAATAAGACAGGGCAAAATCCATGTTTTTTCTAGCCAGGTCGCCAAGTATCTGGATTTGAACAGCCACCGCTGAGCGGAAGCTCCCAGCTCTAAACCCCGGATCCCAGGGTCACGGGGCTCCATGTCACACGCCCTTTAAAGCCACCACCGGGCTCACCTCCAAAGGCTCTCGGTTTCAGGGATGTTCTCTCGACGTGACATTTTGCTATCAGGGGACGGCGCTGGGAGAGAGTGAGGATATTATTTTGAGACTGTGATTAGCACGCAGGAAACAGCAAAGAGGGATGCTGGAAGCGTTTGATTTGACTCCGTTGGCTAAAGGGATCTCCGCTCAAAGAAGTGAGTGAGCAGGGTTTGAAAACACTTCCTACCCTGAACACAAAAACATATCCCGAATTCTTTCTCGCTTGGGATTCCTTCCTTCTGGAGGCAGAAGTTCTGACTTTCAGAGACATGGAGACGACAGAGTATGGGACCTTAAATATCTCTCTCCTCTCCTCTTCCTTCTCCCGCTCTCTTTTCCTTCCAGAGAGTTCCTGCCTGTCCAGAGACTCACCTTACCCTATGAACACAGCATATACAGGACGCAGATTTGATATGAATCAGATTTGATATGAATATGCAACGAATGAGCCAATAAGAACTACAGATAGCCAGAAAACGTGTCAATAGTATATTTGGAGTATAGGATGAGTATTTGGTCTCACAGTGTAAGGTTTACTTTATAAACATGGTCTTCTCTAACTTTCAAGCATGCTCCATGGTGCACTTATGGCGATTACCAGCCTCATTTTAAAGCAAAGAAAAGAAAGAGCAGAAGATATAAAAATCCATGTGATTTGAGAGCTGAATTCTTCACTTCTGCAGTGCACTGAATGTCATTAACATATGTGGTAGGATTTTTGTCCTCAGTGGAATGGCTATAACCTTTTTTGGTATCATGAAAAGGCAAAAGGGATCCCCAAAATTAACACCTGCTTGAGTCTCCTTTCTTCTCCACAGCAGACAATGCTGCAATCACATCCATTGTCGGACTTGTGTTGAGCCAGGGCCTGGGAATTTATTTTAGAGTTTGAGGTCGCAGGAGCAAGCACTAAGTTGTTGTTGTTTTTTTCCAGAAGGATTCACTTCCTGGCTCAAATTCATCAGCTATTTGTCTGATAAAAGCACTAATTCACCTGCTGTGGGTTCAACCAGGTTTTCAGGACCGTAATCCTGAGATCAGAAAGCTTTCAATCAGCATGCATCCCCCAAAGATGCTCTAACTCCAGATTCCTGTGTGCATGATAAACAGCACATGCCTCAGGGGGGCACGAAACTGCCAACAGAGACTGCTTTCTTCATGTTGCTCACCTACTTTTTAGAGGGTGCTGACACCCCTGTGGAAGCCAGACCGGCGCGAGGGCCGGCATGCCCACCTTCTATGGCCTCGTTGGTATATCAGGAGATTGACTCAGCCTGAGTTTTGCATTTGAGTTTTGGACCCGTGCCCGGAGGCCTCAGGAGCAAAAGCCTATTTGACATCTATTTATCTTCCTCCGGGGGTTGTCATGGGAGCCAAGGTGATATTGACATCCATGAGGTCCTGTGAGGAGAGGTGGTGGGAACTGGATATGTCTGCTTGGTTCTATTTTCATGTCTCAGCACCGTTTGCCAAAAGGTTAAGTTTCTCCCACCTCCCTGTCAGCACTGGGCCACATTTTTTCTTCCGTGGCACACTTGGGTAAGGCCAAAGGCGTTGAGGCATGACAGGTGGTAGCTCTGAAAGCAAATATGGCAGAGACATGCGCTTCGGTGTCCACTCGCTCTAGCTGAAATTGCTTTTCTCTTGGCCTTTAGATTTTTTTTTTATGTTGGTGGGTGGTGGTGTAGAAGGAGAAGGCTGAGGCTTTTAAGAGAATATACAATGGTACCTCAAGATACGAGTGCCCTAACATACGAGATTTTTGAGATATGAGGCATCGAACAAGCAATTTTTGCTTTGAAATACGAGCAACATTTGAGATAGGAGTCATCGCGCGGATGGGCCAGCTGCACACTACCCACCAGTTTTCTGCGACTTGAGGGTCTCATAGTTTCCCATGCCTTAAGGTTATGGAATGAATTAAACTCGTATCTCGAGGTACCACTGTATTATATTATATTGTCAAATGTGAGAAAGCAGATAAAGAGAGGTAACAGATGCCAAAGGAATCCAATGGAATCCAAAGGAAAAGACTCACTGCAGCCTGGGCAAATAGTAGGACAGAAGCTAGACCCATGGGAAAGCAATAGTTCATTGACTTTTCCCTTAAGACTCTAAGTCTCTGGAATTTGGAAACTCTGGTGTGGCTTCCTCCATAACTCCCATGCATGGTGGGGATAAAGTGAGAAATTATTTAAGTGAAGTTTTAAATCTCAAGCTCCAAATTTGGAAGTGAGCTTTTTCCAATGCTTTGTTTTCTAAGTTTGCAAAGAAAGAAATGTTCCCCATTTTCTGAAAGCAGATTTCCAAGATAAGATAAAGCTAACGACAAATATTTTTTGAAGCATTCAGAAGTGAATTACACACACACACACACACACACACACACACACTAATAGTCTTTCTTCCCTATCAGTTTTTCTTTCCTACTTCTAAAGTTTGAGTTCTTAATAGGTGCCAAGTACTATGCTACACATATTAGCTGGATTGTCTCAGTTATCCTCTGGGGTAGACAATGCCCATGCCCCCATTTTACAGATGAAGCAACCGAGGCATAGAATGATGGCAGACATAATATTGGAATGTGTTTCCCGAGATTACCCTTTAACTACCATACAATTGTCCTTCCCAGCCGATAAGATAAACAATAACAATAATACATACTCCCCTGGTTGCTTTTATTTCCAAAGGGAAAGACAATTAGGTAACATGAATGAGGGTGAGAGGGTTAATGTATGGAAGTTCCCTATATATACTTATATTATTTAAATCAAAAACCATTTTAAAATCCAGTCCAATCCAACGACAACAGACATTTATCCTCCTGGAAGAAGCTTGGCTTTGTAGTCGATAAACAATTACGTGCGGAGACTTTGATGTGTCATCTATAAAGCATTGTTCACCGCATCCCTCCTTTTCTGCAAATTAATTGTTGTCATTAACAATTAGTCACAGTGATCAGTTCCCTGCGTTTTAATTCTTCCCGCATGCGTCCTATGTTTCCGCCTGTAAATATAAATAGCTGGGTATCGTTTGGATGCCTTGACATTTGGGATTCTCCAAACGAACCTCTGCTTCATGAAATCTCACTCAGAAGTCCCAACGTTTAACTTAGCACGTTCAGCTTGAGATTCTGGATTTCCAAAGCGCTTCCCGACCGGCTGCCTGTCATAGGACAGAAAGGACCAATTTGCTTCTTGGAGGACTTAGCTGTTCACCTCTCAGCAGCAGTTTTCACTCACCCCCTTCCACTAAGCACCATGTTAACGAAGTCCTTTCCCGATGTCCAGTTTCCCTGAGGTCAGGACAACATATGGAGAACTGTGGGAGCACAGGAGGGCGGGTCCGCAGACTCGCACACAAACAGCTCTATTAACCTGTGACGCCCCGGGAGGCCAGCTGCTCCTGGCCACAGATGAAACCGTGGGCCTGGCTGGCATTCACAGATGCCAGGCATTCTTTCACCCTCAGATGCAACTCCGTTCGGGTTTATATTTGATCATGAATCACGCTTTGTTTCTCGGTACCAGCTGGAGGTTTTGGCTAGGAGATGCAAACAATCTCGGCGTGAATCACACTGTGTCCATGACAGACGTCTCACCTGAGCTGGGTCTATGTTTCAGCTTCATTTTCAACGAGTTGCTGGCCTTAGCCTGTTTTGCTCGGTGGATAGAGCATCCATCTGAGGACTGAAGGGTCCCAGGTTCAATTCCCATCAAGAGCACATACCTTGGTTGCAGGCTTGATCTCTGGCACAGGTTGGGGTGTGTGCAGGAGGCAACCCATCAATGTGTCTCTCTCAAGTCCCTCCCCCTTCCTTCCATTCTCTCTAAAAATCAATGGAAAAATAATCTTGGGTGAAGATTAACGCCCCTCCCCCCTCCCCGCAAATAATAAAATAACAGAGTTGATGACACATGACTTAGCACCCAGAACTTCTGTGGTGTCTCCAGCTGTCAAATAAGATGCACATGAATAACATATTTTCCAGGCAGGAATAACAAATGCATCTGTACAATGACTCAGACTCTCGGTTCTGGGTTCCCTGCCCGGATTTGCATGCTGGATTTGCCCCTAGTGAGGCAAGTTCATGAAATCTCTCTAAGCTGCAATTAACTAATTTAAAAGGAGGGTTGGTCCTAAGGATTAACGTATGTCTCATCAATAAAGCTCGTAGGACAGCGCGCGGTGTTTGGCAATCACTCAATGAATGGTAATTCATGTTTTAGTGGTTGGTGATCTTGTCGGAGGGCAGCAAGATGCCGTGAGGACAGCATAGGACTGGACAGCGGTGGTGGGGGTTGAATAAGAATTTCTTCTAATAGCTCCGATTTCCCATCTGGCCTGCCAAATCCCAAATCCTCACAAATTCGTTCCTAATCCAAACTTACTGCCAACCCCTTCCCCACACAGCCTTCTGCGGTAGCGGACTCCCCAGTTCACCCATCCGTGTGACCTTCCCTGGGGGTGGGGGGAAAGACATCTCCCTGAAACCAGGTTCAAATCCCTCCAGCCTTCCAAGCCAGCTCCAATGACACATCGGCGAAGCTCTTGCTAAAAATTACATCCTTCCTTCTCCTCTCCCAAATGCCAAGGGGAAAATTATGTTGGCTACACATGTTGATGATGTGTGTGTGTATTCTAAGCTGCCACGATCGACGACCACACACTTGTTGGCTTGCACACATTTCTTACCTTGCAGTTTTGTTGACCGGAAGTCTGAAGTGAATCACGTGGCCTTGTTCCTTTTGTGCAGGAACCTCTATTCTCGCTCACTTGGGTGTTGACTGTAGGACTCAGGTCCTCATTGCTTTCCTGGTTGTTGGGTGGAGTCCATCTTCATTCCCAGAGAGCTCTCTCAGGTCCTTGCACGTGACCTTGACCAATTCTTCTCTCACGGCCATCTTTAGTCTCCCTGCTCTGCCTTTCTCTCCCAATTATAAGAAACCAATGGAGACATTGGGCCCACCAGAATAATCTGGGATAATCTCCCCATCTCAAGACCTACCACCTACGTCACATTCCGGAAATCTCTTTTTGCCATGTTAGGGTGTGGGCATTTTTAGGAGTCATTATATGCCTACCCAGGTGGTTTGTTCAAGCCCATTGGGGATTTCAATGACACAAGGTCATGACTGAATCACATGGGTCTTGTCAATTGTATCGGTGTCTTGCCTCCCAGTCGAGATTCTGGAGGGTAGGGAGGGACAAGGGATGTCTCATATGTTTTCTGTCGTCCTCACCAGATTCACCCCACAGTTCTCAAGGTCAAATAGATGCTTGAGAAATACTCAGGCACATCCCCGAGTCCTTGTTTCAAGAGAATCTTCGGGTTTTTTGTTTTACATCTTAAGTAGTCAGATTTCTAAAGCATTTGGTTTTAATTAGAAGACTAATGTAAGTTCCTTCTGATGCAGAATCTTCCTTTGGCAAATGCCACGAACTTGATCATGCTTGGGCTGATTTGAGTAACAGGTGTTATGATCTTGAAGCTGAACTTCAAGGGTGAGTGGATGTGCTTAGGAGAAATGTTAGCCGAAGCAGTATTTATTAAAAGCACACATTGCAGCACTGGCACAGGAGACAGCGTACTCTCCGCATAAAAGACATTATCTCCCGGATACGGTGTTTACACGTGCTGCGTGTTTGCATAATAATTTCATGAATGGAGCAATTGCTTGAGCTCACCTTGAGTAATCATTTAAAATATCTGAACCTTCCTTCTTATCTTTTCCCTCTGACATTCCCTCATCATTCTCCCTGCTGCTATCCTGTGTCTCTATTTATGGAAAACCAAGACATTTTTCAAAAGCATGTTCTAAGCCTTTACACATGTTGTTTCCTTTTTTTTTTTAGAATTTTGTTTCTTCTTCCCACTTCTCACCAGCAAAGTTTTCAATCATCTGTAGAAACCGCACTCATTCATTTATAAGGAAGCTTTCCTTTATCTCTTCTCACCTCCATAAAATGTGAAGCATATCAGACCTATTTTAAATCCCTATAAATCAATGCTGTGTTTGATGCCATAAATACAAAACATGATTGGCTATTAATAGCCATTTGATGCCATAAATACAAAATATGATTAACTAGTAGGACTACTGATTGGACAAATAAATTCATAAGGTTATATCTCTGAGCTTTAGCTGTAGACTCTAATCCTGATCGATCGTTGCTTCCTTTTTCCAGTTTGATTAATATTGCTTGGTCTTGTTTGCTTATTCAGTATTTATGACTCTTTTGATTATGAAACCTGATTGAGGACTTAGAGGTGAGAGCAAAACATGCTTTAGGCACAAATGAATATTAGGTACATCCAAGGAGACAATAACGTGGGACTATTAGTTCAAAGCTGATGAAGAATTCTAATATTCCGCTGACGCTATCTGGAACTCTGTGTCCTTAGCATGTGCGAACCCACCTTCTACATATGTAGACATGGCCTAAGTCATTACAAAACAGCACTTTTTACTCGGTGACCTGTGGCCGACCATGTTATGCACCATGATTTTATCTACCTTTGATTCGAGTTTAAATTTTTAAAAAATTGGCTCTGGCTATGAATAACAAATACATATCTATCAACAAGTGAATCTAAAAATTAAGTGAATTAAAAATTTGATCAACAGAATAAACTGGTGAATATAATAGAATCAGGAGCACAGAAAGGGAGTGGACTGATAATTCTCAGGGGGAACGGGGTGAGGGAGGTGCAGGGAGAGCCTGGACAAAAATCGTACACCTATGGATGAGGTCAATACGGGGGGAAGTAAGGGCAGAGGGAGGGGTGGGAGCCGGGTGGAGGGGAACTATGGAGGGGAAAAAGGAGAAACAAATGTAATAATCTGAACAATAAAGATTTGATTTAAAAAATAAAATAAAACACATAAATTGGCTCTGACCTATTCCTCAGCTCTCATTTTGCCTCTTCCCCGTGTGGAAGACATCACTGTTTGCCTTTTCAATGAAAGGGTGAAATCCCCTCATTTAGTATTAGCGAACTTCCCACAAACACTAGCAGGTAGAATGGGGTTAGGAGTCACCCTATTAAAATGCACTTATATCCTTCTTTATATACGGGTCTCTGCGGAACATTCTGTCCCGAGGCAAATCCTCAATATCGTGAAATAATTTAGGGAACAACAACCACCAGCAGCCCAACCTTGGCACCGGATCGCGGATCTCAATATTGTATTCTCCCGGAACCAAAAAAAGAAAAGTGATCTCACAAATGCAGGCGCATTTCTACATATTGAGGAGCATTGGCGTTTTATAAATGGTTAATGCCGGTGTGCGGCCAAGAGGCATTAGCAATATTAGAGCCGGTGGCACGCTGTAGCTCAGCGATTCCGCACACCACCAGGCTGGGCGGCCTCCACCGAGATATTTATTACGTCGCCGGGCGCTTGAGAATAGGTTTCTGGAAGCAAAACGAGATGATGATGAGGGAAATTATGTAATGAATGGTGCCAACAGAGTTATAAAGGAAAATTATTCACTGGGAAAAATAAACACACCGGGGCACGGAGGACATTTCTAACCACCTGCTGACCGGTAGCAAGTAGCCCCTGTTCAGATGTTAAGAAAAACAAGCCCCAGCTGGTTTGATCAGTGGATAGAGCGTCGGCCTGCGGACCAAAGGGTCCCGGGTTCGATTCCAGTCAAGGGCATGTGCCTTGGTTGCAGGCTCCTCCCCAGGCCTGGTCCTGGTCGAGGCTCGTGCAGGAGGCAACCAATCAATGTGTTTCTCTCACATGGATGTTTCTCTTCGTCTTTCCCTCTCTCTTCCACTTTCCCTAAAAATCAAGGGGAAAATATCCTCAGGTGAAGATAGGGAGGGAGGGAGGGAGGGAGGGAGAGAGAGAGAGAAAGGGAAGGAAGGAAGGAAGGAAGGAAGGAAGGAAGGAAGGAAGGAAGGAAGGAAGGAAGGAAGGAAGGAAGGAAGGAAGACAAAAGGGTATTAACAAAAGCCACAGAAATTCAAGAGTCTAGTTGAAATTGTATCTTGCTTTTCTTTGAATCCTTCTCTTTGGAATTTGGTTCTCCCTACACACACGTGTGTCTCTGACTATATGTGTGTATATATACACATATGCACATATATATGTTTATGTGTATTATTACATAGTTTCACATTAATGAATCTTTTTAAAGAGGACTCACCTCTTTTGTTCGTTGGACTTCCTGTTGAAATGCTCCTTGTCTAATCCTGCGATACAGAGATGCATGGAACCCTACACTGTGCCCCCAACTCCTAGATGGGCCTCACTTTGTTTAATCCTGGACCCCAGCGCTCCCCAATGTTCTTTTTCTATCATCTCCACACGAGATCCTCACCATCATCCTTCTTCCTTCTGGAGATTTCTATGCTGAGTTTCCTCCGTTTTGCCTCTTTGTCCCAGGCACCCAGGCTCCAAATCCTCAAGTCTTCTTTATCCTTCCCACTACTCTCCTCACTTATAATTGCTGCCCAACCTCCAGAATCTGCTAAATGGTCCCTTATATCTGTCCAAACTATTCCTTTTTAAAATATATATTTTAAAACATAGGTATTACTATGAATCTAGCCTCTCCCTTCTCAAATAGTGCATTCATCAGATTACTGGTCTCCTTTGCTTCACAATTTTCCTCTCCTTCTTCATCCTCAGCATTACCTCCAAAAAAATAAGCAATTACGTGGGACCCAACGCCCATGTTTTAAAAAATAGTTAGTGTTTTCACTTTCCTTGCAGCACAAATCCTGTTATTTCTCAAACCTACACATGGAACTCTACCCTTTTTCAATATTTTGGGGGAAATGTTACAGAATTATTCTGTATGTGCTTTGGTTCATGCAATTCATCTTTTCTGGTTGTTCTCCTCCACACATCTTTATTTATCAAACTCTTACCCTTTTCCATAAAATGCAAAGTCTGGCCATGTTTGAAGAAGACAGATGAGTAGATTCCATTTGGTTGAGATTGGCAATATTTTCGAGAGTCTAACTGTTATTATTAATCACAGCCTTTATGTAGGAAACTTGTTCCTGCAATGGAAGCAAGCTGTGGGCAGCTGCCTGCAGGTCGATGTGGGTGGTGAATAACTTGCATGGCATTTCCTGAGTGGTGGGTGGTAGACGGTTTGTAGTGGGTGGCTCTGAGACCAAATCCTGCGTCTTCTGACTCCCTATAATGTGAGTGGAGACCCGTGACATACTCATTAAGTGCAGACACAGCCTGGAATTCAAACCCGGCCCTGCCACGACTTAGGAACGTGAGGTTGGACAAGTCACGCCGTATCTCTGCTTCAGTTTCTAATCCGTGAAATGGGCCGAGCAGGTTTGTGGGAAGGTGAGAGGAGGTAATGCAGGCGAAGTATGTAGCACAACACCTGCGATGAAGCAAGCCTCGAGTGATGCAAGCAGCTGTTACTACAACACCGTGACTGGATCAGATCGGCGAGGAGAATGACATCCCTGCACACCTGAAAGAGGCGTTCTTTCCAACCTCACAACTTACCCGCCACCTATGGTGCTTTTCCCTCCCATGCCAGGCGTGATGGTTTAATTTTACTCTGCAATCCAATACGAAGCCCCTCCATTCGCTTTCTACGCGGCAGGTATTCCTTGGGCAAACATACCATCAACAGTATTTTCTTAGTGGTTAACAGCATTTCGCTCCTACAACCGAGATTCTTTCTTTGCCCTGTATGTCTCCCACCAGTCCGGGCCAAGAAAATTAGAGCTACGGTTTACATATACTTTCAAAAACTCCACTTCATGCCGCAGATCATTACTCAACCTGGAAAACCTACAATTTAAATATTGGATTAACCCCACTAATCATCTCCTTGAGAGCTAGTCGCCCGGATGCCAAGTTGTACCAACAGGGAGGCGTAATGTTCATTGGAGAAATGCTGAGGGATTCCAAGCAATTCACAGCAGGCAGTGTGTGCGGTAGCCTCATACTTTGGAGTCAGACTGCCCGTGTTGAAATCCTGTCATTTCTGTTCCAGGATCTTCAGGATAGTACCAAACCTTTCTGTTCTGGTTTCTGGCGACTTTATTATTATTATTATTATTTTTGTAGGATGACTTTAACATATACCATATTTTTCGGTGTATAAGATGATTTTTTTTAACCCAGGAAAATCTTCTTAAAAGTCGGGAGTCGTCTTATACGCTGGGTGTCATCTTATAGGGCAAGTATATCCCAAACTCTATATTTTAACTGGAAAAGTTGGGGTTCATCTTATATGTCGGAAAATACAGGTAATGTATAAATCCCTCAGTAATATAGCATGTAAAGCCTAAATATGATGATTATCAATGTTATTGGTATTATTATGTTTCCTGTGTGCTATGTCTGATAGCAGCTTCTGAATTCTCTGTAGTCTGATGGGTTTCTCCTTTTTATGGTCTCTATTTTCCTCAATAGACTAAGAAGAATTTGGCAAAGTTCCAAATAGGCGACCCCCAATCAATTAAAAAAGGGGGTGGGGTGTGTACAGCAAGCAGGGAGTTTGAAGGTCTTACTCGACACGTCCATGACCAGGGGAAATGTTAGCTATGGAACTAACTAACTTCTGAAAAATCTGAGCTGGCACACAGGACACTAAATTGCAGCAGCTGCCAGGAATGGTATTTGCACAAAGATCTTCTGATAAACGACTCGAATGTTCTTTGCCTTTCCATAAAGGGAGTCTTGTTAAGTGAAGCGGGTAACTCGTGGGAGTGTGATCCCATTTGGCAAACCAGTGCTTTTCTGGACAACATGGCCGTGCTTTCTGGAGCTAGAACCAATTATTGAGAGGGACTCCCGGGCACCCAGCCCATCAGCCTGTGGACAGGACTCAAGGAGTCGGGGAGGCGGGAGGGAGTTGCCTATCTGAGCTGCTAAGAAAGGGAATGTTCTACACCAGCCATTACATTTTCTTGTTTAAAGTATGTTTTTATTGACTTTAGAGAGAGGAAGGGAGAGGGAGAGAGAAATAGAAACATCAACAATGAGAGAGAAACATTGACCAGCTGCCTCGTGCACGCCCCACACTGGGTATGGAGCCCACAACCCAGCCATGTGCTTTCCCCAGGAGCTGATCCTCTCCTCCCCTGAGCTTTCACCCATTCCACCTTAGGATACTGATATTCCATGGCTTCTTTTAGGTTCTCTCAGGGGCACAGACTCTGCAACTTTTTTTAAAAATATATTTTATTGATTTTTTACAGAGAGGAAGGGAGAGAGATAGAAAGTCAGAAACATCGATGAGAGAGAGACATCGATCAGCCGCCTTCTGCATGCCCCACAGTGGAGATGTGCCTGCAAGCAAGGTACATGTCCCCAACCGGAATCGAACCCAGACCCCCCATTCCACAAGCTGATGCTCTATCCACTGAGCCAAACCGGTCTCGGCAGACTCTGCAAGTTTTAATGGGCGTTGTGCCCTAAGCAGGGATGCATGACATTCTCAGCTTTGACTCTTGGACCACCCCATCCTGGTTACGACGTGTCCCAAATGAGACATCTGCTATGTATGAGAAAGTATGTGACATTGATTTTTTCCCCCCAAAGGACACCAAGGATTCTTCCAGCTGACCTCCATGACTGATATTTAGTCATTTAGCTCAGCTCAACCATCCTTTATCTCTGTGTTCTGCCAGGTCATAATTAGAAATGTTGGCGATGTTTCTAGTGAATTGAAATCACTGCAGCTTATGCCTCACTTAATTGCCAGGCTTTGTCAACCAGCTTTGTCTTGCTAGTTGGAAGGATATTGAGTCCTATTATACCTGACGGAGAGTCATATACACCTGTGGGCTTCTGTATGCCTGCTGACTCACAGCCAAGTCCTCGTCTGACACAGTGACTTGGTGATCTGACTAGATTTCTGCCCTTATAGGCTGGCCAGGCCCCTACCGGAGCTATTTTGGGCCTTACTAATGATAGCTGATGGCCGGGACGTAGGAGGTCACACCTCTCTGACTTTGGCTCTAACCTATAGACAGGAATCCCATTGTTTATATCCCACTAACCAGGTGTGACATTCTAGACCAACCTGTACCACGCCAGAGTTCTGCACGTTCTTTCTTTAGCTACATTCTACACTGCAGAGTCTGGCTGTCTTTGTGGGGTCATACTTTAGAGCCAGGTTAGTCTCCTTGAATCCTTACCCGACCCAGCTTTCTCCTCTATTGCAAGTCCCCGAAGTCTTGGGATCATTATCATCTATACTGAATTTTGAGATAAACCATTCATTTTTCACCTAAACTAAGAATAGACATCATCAATTTTTAACTAAAGTTAGTCATATAATTGGGGTCTGATTTCTCTAGAGCAGTGTGGTTCTCAACCTTCCTAAGGCTGCAACCTTTGCATATAGTTCCTCATGTGGTGGTGACCCCCAACCATGACATTTTGCTACTGTTATGCATCGTGATGTAAATATCTGCATTTTCCGATGGCCTTAGGCGACCCCTGTAAAAAGGTCATTTGACCCCCAAAGGGGTCGCGACCCACAGGTTGAGAAACGCTGCTCTAGAGCAACTGTGGGGCTGAGAGTTTGATCCAAGTACCTGTTCCAAGGACTAGAGCTAGGAATGGTGAACATTAGATTGGCTGATCATGATTAAGAAATATGGAGCAAAGGGCAAGATAATTATGTGGAGGAAGAGAAAGGCAGGGCAAGTCTGAGTCCTGAGCAGCAAGAATGCATGAAATGCCAGAGTGGCACCCACAACCAATGGTTGGCCAAAGCAAAAATTGAACAGCAACCTGAAGGTGAAAGGGGGATTTAGAATAACCAATGTCAAAGGCAGAGCTGAAAAGTCTCAGAAAACTACCCAGCGCAGAGGGTGTCTGCCTTTTATGGAATGCTCATGGCTGAGCACATCAGCTATCGGCAGAATTTAGGCACATGGACCAGTTTAAAGAATGCTGGCTTACTCTACTCTTCAAATAGCATCCAATAATTCTAAAGCAGTGGTTCTCAACCTATGGGTCGCGACCCCTTTGGGGGTCAAATGACCAAAACACAGGGGTCGCCTAAGACCATCGGAAAACACAGGTATTTACATTATAATTCATAACAATAGCAAAATTACAGTGATGAAGTATGGTTGGGGGTCACCACGACATGAGGAACTGTATTAAAGGGTCGCTGCATTAGAAAGGTTGAGAACCACTGCTGTAGAGCTTTTCGATTACTTGCCAAAACTGGCTTATTTCAGCTCCGAAAACTACTCCACTGGCAAGGGGACTTGAAAGAGATCACTAAAATGGCACAGGATAGATTGTTCTGGTAAAACAGTCTCATTCTTGGTTAAGCTATGACCCCGCAGCCTTCTGGTAAGCTGGTAATAATATGTTTCATAATTTTCATTTTTTTCTCTACTTAAGTCTAATGCAGTTAGACCATTTGAACCGGTTATTGTCTCTAGGAGTATCGATTCCCTGTCATCTTGAAAAATATACCAACAACTAGCAAAGAAGCAGATGGAGAGGCCATTAATCCATAGAGAGACCAGGCATTGGCAATGGCCTTGCTCTGCCCCCGAAGGGATTTCCGCAGGAGGCATGGAAGTAGGTAGTTTCTGGTCTGTGTCTGGCTCAGCTGCTATTTATTTTGACATCTTCTCCTCACACTGTAGCAATGACTTCTTTTTTTTTAAAAATATATTTTATTGATTTTTCACAGAGAGGAAGGGAGAGGGATAGAAAGTCAGAAACATCGATGAGAGAGAGACATCGATCAGCCGCCTCCTGCACACCCCACACTGGAGATGTGCCCGCAAGCAAGGTACATGCCCCCGACCGCAGGCCGACGCTCTATCCACTGAGCCAAACTGGTATCGGCAGCAATGATTTCTTCATCGTTGTGCTACCCATCATAATTTTACTAGTGAAGGCTACCTACTTACGGGGTCTCTAGGGCAAACAATCCTTTACTCTGTTCAAAGATCTTATTTTATTGATCACTATAACCTCTTGGGGTATCTTTTAATAAACATGGAGCATCATAACCGATCAGCCAGATGAGCAGGGTTTGCAAAAAGGCATGAGCCCAAAGAGATTAGAGTAAAATCAGTTTGCAAAATGCTTTGGATTCCATGTTTCAGGGTTTGGGACCTTATTTGGAAAGCAATTTAAAAAAGAGAAGGGGTTTGTGAGCAAGGAATCTCATAGAGCAGGACCTGCATTTAAAGTGACCACTCTACTGAAACCCGTTTGGCTCAGTGGTCTGAGGACTGAAAGGTCCCAGGTTTGATTCTGGTCAAGGGCATGTACCTTGGTTGTGGGCACATCCCCAATAGGGGGCGTGCAAGAGGCAGCTGATCGATGTCTCTCATAGATGTTTCTAACTCTCTTCCTCTCTGTAGAAAATCAATAAAAAAAATATATTTGAAGAGACCACTCTAAGAACAATGTAATGAATACATTTGCAAGTGAAAGAATGGCCATTAAGCCTCCATTTGGGAAGCCATTACAATAACCTCCAAATTGCAAACAGGCAAAAATTCAAGTTTAAATTTAGAATTGTGCTACAGCAAAGAACTAAGAAATACTCTTTGTAATAATTAGCTGCGTTTCACTGAAGCAGATCTGATTGTCAGCGCTCCAGTCAGTGAGGTCAGGTTAGTGAATCCATTATCTGATTATTCTACAGATCTTCTTGCACAGGATCTGCAAACATGAACATTCAGAGGTTTGGACCTATATAGAGCTGGGCTACAGCTCAAAGAGAACGCATGTTTGTGGGCGTGTATGTGTAGGTGTATGTACATCTGTGAGTGTGTGTGTTGGTGTGTGTATTACTGGATGAGAAAGGTCCATCTAAGACAGAAGGTATTGAGGGTCAGTGTTCTTTTCTTTTCTTTTTTTTTTTAAAAAAAGTATTTTATTGATTTTTTACAGAGAGGAAGGGAGAGGTATAGAGAATTAGGAACATCCACGAGAGAGAGAGACATCGATCAGCTGCCTCCTGCACGCCCCCTACTGGGAATGTGCCTGCAACCAAGGTACATACCCTTGACTAGAATCAAACCTGGGACCTTTCAGTCTGCAGGCCTATGCTCTATCCACTGTGCCAAACCGGTTTCAGCCAGGGTTAAATTCTCACTTCCTCTTTTAATGTTGATTGAAACTAACTCATACAACACTGAAGTGTTGTCTAAATGCAATCTGATCTTAACTCCTTATTTCCCCTAGCGGCTTTAAATCTGATTCTAGTCTGTTCTTAAAAATAAAAATATTTACCTCCTGAGGGATCATACATCCACTTCTTTATACATTAACACCCATTGGGTGTGTAAAATGCAAAAGCACTTCATTACCTCTTATCACAGAGGAGGTCAATTCGCTAGGAATCATATAAAATGACTTGAGCGGGCCCAGAAATCTGAATATTGGTAATCAGAGGAAAGACCCAAGAGCTAATTTAGCTAAGTCTTAGCTGACTATCTGGTGGAGGCGCTGCGATCCCGCGGGGTGTTCCAGTCCGAGGCAGTATTGATCCACTCCCCGGGCCCTCTCGGCGGGAGAGTCCCGGCTAATTTGCAGACCCAGGGATTCAGCACATTCGGGCCGGAGCGGGAAGCTCCGCAGCCAGCCAGCCCCGCTCGCTGCTGGCTTTGGGTTCAGCTGCAGTTCTGGCTCTTCCAGAGCAGAGACAGGCTCCCGTGGTGCCGCCCGTAGTCAGCTTGCATTTAAAAATACATCTGTGCCTGCGCCAGGGACGCATTAATAGAGACCCTGACAGGAGCCAAAGCTTCCAGCTGCCCGGTGCTGCCTGCCTGCATGCGGAGCAAGGCTGCTGTGCGGGCCGGGCAGGGCCAAAGGCAGGGCCCGGTCTCTTTTCCAGGGGCCCAGGAGGGGTCGAAGGTCACGTGCACCTACAGAGGGAGAGGAACAAGCAAGCTGAGTTTTAGTAATGGCATCCTTGCAGCGCTCACAGTGTAATAAGGGAGGTATATCTTTGCACGTTTAAACATCTCACTTGGCATTTAGTCCAAATCATTGACATCAGAATGGGACGTGGTGAACTTAGCTGGCTCCTCTCTCTCTACTTAGGATTGGCCACCTGAACCTCGACTTTCCTTCCTGCCCAGGATGGGGGGTTGGGGGGGGGGGGCAAAACACCCTTACGAGGATGTGAGTCCCCCAGCAGGACGGACACAGACCTGCTGGGTAAAGAAAGTGCCAGTCTCTGCCATTTTGGAAAAAATAATTTTGACGTTGAAGTGAGCACAGGGTGCTACAGGATTGCGTTACATTAAATCTGTGGACTTTGGAAATTGCTTAATACCTCCAGTGACATTCGGTGGGCAGAAAAACTTACTTATTTATCCTTTAATCATACTTTCCCAGATCAGGTCTGGCCCAGCGGTGTCTCCCTTGTGTCTGTAATTTGTGACAGCCAGCATCTGTATTTCATGATCACGTGGCCACTGAGGGTAGTTTGAAATTTTAACTAATTCCGGTCATTTTTACTGCCACCATTGGATGTAAAAACCAAAATAATAATAATAATAATAATAATAATAATAATAATAATAATAAAATAGTAATAATAATAAATAAACAACTCCTAACATCCTGATAAAGATAACTGCTGACTCACAAGACAGAGATAGCGTGAGGTCAGCGGAATAGCAGCCCAGCGATCTTCAGCGGCAGAATGTGACCAGTGTCCTGAGGTGCCAGGAGCTCTGAGGAAGCCGAGGTCTCTGTCTCTTCTAGGAAGTTCCTGTTCTCACCATTAACGGGGAAAGGCTTTACCCAGGAAAAGAAGGGAGGGGAGACTTCTGTCTTAGGGCCCTTTGCTTTTTCTTCCTGTCCCCCGCTCCCTTCATAAACCTCAAGCAGTTGGCTACTCTCAGATTGTTGTTTCCCTGGAAAAAATAGGGATTGCTTTTGTGAATCTTTTCGGAGTTCTGTGTCAAGGTGCAGTGACCATCCATGTCACCAGGGTTAGCCTTGAGGTGGGTTTCTGACACAAGTCAAAAGTTACAGTTCTAGAATGGCATGAGACAACTCTCAACATGTGGTTGTTTTTTTGTTTTGTTCTGTTTTTTGAATTCTCACTTGAGGATATTATTTTTTCCCATTGATTTTTTTTTTTTTTAGAGAGAGTGGAAAGGAGAGGGAAAGACAGAGAAACATAGACGTGAGAGAAACACATTGATTGGTTGCCTCCTGCACGGGCCCCAGTCAGGGCCTGGGGATGAAGCCTGTAACCAAAGTACCCGCCCTTGACCAGAATCGAACCTGAGACCCTTCAGTCTGCAGGTGGATGCTCAATCCGCTGAGCTGAGCCAGCCAGGGCACCAGCCTGTTCTGGTGGGTGACACTGAGAGTGGAAGCACTGTGCAGACACTGTCTGCTGACTGCTTGGAGCTTAGGGGGACAGTCTGAGGCTGTCGCTGCTCTGAGAGCAGGTGGCCTCAGCCAACCCACATGGGGCAACAGCTGGAGCAGAATAAGATCCTGCAGGAGGGAGACCCCCCGAACTAATAATGAAAAGTCAGGGTGCTCCGTCCTCAGTCACGCCAAGCTGTGTGTAAGGAAAGAGATCTGCCCTCCCCAGGGCTACTGTTCTCCACGTTCCTGCAACCTCTTGCAATGGAAACGTGAAAGTTTTAATCATGTTAGAACTAACTGTGGAAATGGTCCACTAACATGTTCTAAAAAACGTCGGCACGAGGTACTGTGTTGACCAAACCTCTTTTCAGTTCTTCTTCCCCTTCCCCTCCTCCTCCCCCTCCCCCTTCCCCTCCTCCTCCCTCTCCTTCTTCCCCTCCTTCTCCTCCTTCCCCTCCTCCATGCTCTCCTCCTCCCCTTCCTCCTCCTCCTCCTCCTCCTCCTTCCCCTCCTCCCCCTCCTTCCCCT